>CABFOV010001235.1:62418-108845 GCA_902141375.1 Timema poppense
TCCTCTAATATAACCTTCCCAATTCCTAATCCATTAGAGTAATTAGTACTTAAAGCGTATAACCCGAACGGGTAGTAAGACGCGGTGCTAAATATTATTATTATTATTATTATTATCTATCAAAGGGAATTTAAGAACATAATGTGGTGAATATAGCTTTGTTCCGTTTTGAAATATTTCACCTATATGATCATAAAAAATAAAAAACCACGAGAGTTTAATAAAGGGAATTTAATACCATACCATAGTGAAGAAAGCTTTTCTCTTTATATATATGTTTTTCACCAATAAACTCATAAAAGATAAAATAGTTCAGTCTAATAAAGGGAACTTAGGAACATAGAGTAATGAGAAAAGCTTTTCTTATTTTTGTTATAGTTTTCTAGGAGCATATTAAATAAAAATTTAGACAAATATTCAACAAAATGTACCGGTGATAATGCTAGTGGAAATGTTCTTACCTAAGCCAGGTTATCTCTGGTATGGGGTTGCCGGTAACTTTAGCCACAAGTTGGACAGTTCCTTTTTCTGGAACCTTTTCCTCTTGGAATCGTTCAACGAACATGGGAGGCTCCAAACTTTGCAGCTCTGAACAGTCAAAGAGTGTTTTTTTTTAAACATAATATAGATTTTTTTATGACAACTAATAGATTAATATTATCTTTGGTTAATCCACTTCAGATGTTTTAGTAATTTTGACATGATTTTCCCCGATGTACACTGTGATTGGACTGCAGATGACAGGAAGGTTTGAGTTTCAAATCCCAATCATGTGTACTGAAATTTTTTTCATAAATGGTTCCCCACTTTCCCTCCTTGCAAATATTAATACATATCTTCCAAAGTCAACCTTCCTGAGCCCTAATAAAATAGCGTAATTAGTACATAGGTGTATAACCCGAACAGGTGGTAAGCTAAAAACAATATATTACAACAATGGAGGCCAAGTAGTTTTTTAGATCAATTGGTTTGAAAAAAAAAATGGAACTAGGAAATGATAATTGTTCTTATTCTTATACAATTCACTAAATATTTTGACAGTTAAATTACATAACAGGGTTGTCATATGGTCTAAGGTGCCACTATCACAATTAACTGAAATGCTTGAGACAGAAAGGTCGTGGTTTAAATCCTGAACAAGTTTAATGAGGATACACGTTTTTCTAAATGGTTTACTTCTCTATTCAAATTCGGGTACATTCCTCTGAATTCTACCTTTAGCATCCCTACTCTTATCAGTGTAAATATGCTGATAGTCCAGATGGATGGCAAAAAGATAACATTTTAACCTTAAAGCAGCTACCTCAGTCAGCAAATAAGTATCAATTGCTGTCAGGCCACACGTTTTAAAATATTATCGCTTGCGTCATTTTCTGGAACTACTCTGTTCGGTTTAAGTTTTTACTCCCTTTTACCCTTCACTTACAACCCCCTCTTTGTCATGTCAATAAGAAAAAGGGGGAAGAAAACTACACAACTTCTTATTTTAAGATAAAGAGGAAAGCTCTGATAATTCTCAAATATCTAAAATATTATCATTGTGAGCCTATCACTAAATTACCTACTGTATTTGTTAATGTAAGGCTAGATCTAGAGCCCTTTTTCATCAAGCCTAGTCTCATAGCTTACAAATATGCTTATAAAGTGGTTGAAAATTAGCTCATGTCACATTTTCACACATTATTTTCTATTAATAAAACACATAATATAGGGTTGTCAAGGAACATGAGTCTTGTTGGAATCTTTAACTTTATTCTGGTGTGAACCATATTTTGAAATACTGCATCACAGAATTAAATATTGCATTCTGGCTGAACATCTGGCTGGCCATTTCCTGCTTATCAAGGTAGCCCCCTTAATTTGATTGTCCCTGCTGCCTGCTCACCTTCCACGATAACAGTGGCCGTCGTCTTTGCCGTTCCAACCTCGTTCTTGGCAGTAACGGTGTACTCGGCAGTGTCTCCAGGTACAGGGTGTAACAAAATGACTGTGTGGGTGTCACCCTCCGTTTTCGTGGGGACCTTGAGAGGTTTGCCGTCCTTGAGCCAGGTGATCTTGGGGGAGGGGTTGCCAACAATCAGGGTGCTAAGTCTAACACTGTCTCCTTCCCTCACGATGACGCTCTTAAGCGGCTCCAAGATCTGAGGTGGTTCCTTTTCTCCCGTCCTCACCTTGAACAAGACATGGCATGGCGTATAGTTACCGTTTTTGATAAAATGCAAACTACAATCGATTTTCATATGAAGGCCCCCCCAGAAATTACACACATTATTTTTTTGGTTAATGTTAACATCTTACTACAGTTTGAGTTGAATAAGAACCCCGTTATTTTAAAACTGGAAACTAATGTTGCCACAATGGCGGAGAATAGAATAAAAAAATTGTATTTACATTCCAAATTAATTTAATTTATTATTTAAAGATAAATTATATTGTAATCCGTAAGGAAGTATTATTGGAAGCTTTTGATAACTTTTATATGAACTCTACAATTAATAAATATAGTAAAATATATTTCTATTAGGCTAGAATGTTAGTGAATATCAATCCATGTTGATGTTCGAAAGTAGGCTTATTGTAAAAATCAGAGTTTATATTATTAGTATTATTTTTTGTGTATTTTAGTATACATCAAAATTTACAGCTGCAGATCATGTGACTTGACATATTAATAGATGAAAGTAGATCTAGGACTTTTATATCTGTCATATAAGGTTCTTCCTTTGAAAATCGAGCTGTGTAAGGGCAGAGCTTATGTGTGATTGGTCAAACAATATATAGAGAGTGTTAGAACAAGCTCAGCATACCCTGGCAACGCTCCACGAAATGCCAGTGGAACTGGACTGTAAAAGGCACTAGAGGAGAAGTAGTGCTTACCTTGAGTGTGATCTGCACCGACGCTTCTCCCTCTCTGTTTCTGGCGACCACCTCGTACTTCCCCTCCTGGGTCCTCTTCACCTTGCTGATGCGAACGATGCTCGTGTACATATGCATGTCGGACTCTGTGATGACTGCAACATTCATGCCCGTCGTCAGCTCCTCCCCAGACTGGTACCACGTGATGTCTGGTTCTGGCACCGCCACCAGGCGGCACTCCAGTTCCACATCTGTGCCTTCGTCCACGCAGCGAGCCTTTGGCTTTCGAGAGAAGGTGGGTGGGATGCCTTCCAAGATGTCTGCCAGTGAGGACTCCCTGGTTCGACCACAAATATGGCTTTTGAAACTGTGACTCCCTTACAAGCTTTTATTTGGTTATTTTTGATCTCACTATCCCTAACCCCCCATATCCGCCCTGTCCATGGGACCCTTTATCTCTTATTTATTAATAAATACATTGGTTTAAAAGACAAAATGACAGATTTTTGTACCTAATGAATCAATTCAAACCGACTGGCTTGGACCTTATTACATTTATTTTGATTTTCTTTTTACATTCTAAATAATCCCGGATCGATTAACTACTTTGTAAAATTCATTCACTTTAATCTTTATAAATAATTCAAGATTTTACTTAACCCCCAAGGATCACAAGTGAGAATTTTAAATTTTATTTCAATTTTTTCAATAATTTCTTTGTTTTCATATGTTTTCACTGCATTTAGTAATTTATATGCCTGCGACACAGTTAATTCCCTATAAGTTTAACCATTTTTTTCCCATTATGTGGTTTTCTGTGGGGAGCTGTGAGGGGACTCAATTGAGGAATGTTGTCCCCGCCCTCTCCTCAATCCCAAGATTACAAATAGTGTTAGTAAAATATTACAAATAAAACACATACTGGTAAATAAAAAAAATTGATTATGTGATGAATGTAATGGTTAGTTTAAGACTTGATATTCAAGAGGTATACATACCACTGTGCACACTGAAAGTGCCCCCTGAAATTCCCGATTAGTAAAAAAAAGTATAGCAGTAATCGTTTCAATACGTTTTATACGTCTTCCAAAGTAAATTTATTAGTTTCCAATGGAAATGCTTTCATAGTTCCTGAAAACTACACCATGCTTTTCTTTGTTTTTTGATGACGTGTGTTAAATTATTTAGAAGCCAGTTCTTGGATCAGAGCAATATAGACAGCAGATATCTCTATGAGCCCGTTGCTCTATGACCCTTACCTCGACAAACTCTTTCTTGACAATACGGTGGCATCTGACCCATGGTCCGACAGCGGAGCTTCCACCGATAGTTCGGTTGTGCTGGAAGCGAACCCTGAAGAGTTCTTGGCGACACAGGTGAACAAACCGGCGTCCTCTGGGAACACCTCCTTTATGATCAGCGTAGCGACATTATCCTCGTCGTAATACATCTGCAAACACACACATAGTGACACAAAACATTTTAAGATGTCCGATGGATGCAACGTTTTGTATAAATTTGATATAACTTAATACCCACATTTTTGCGGGAAAAGAATGTGAGAAACCATTTAAGAAAGATCACATTGGTACACGCTGTCGATATTTGAACCCTGGTCTCCCCATCAATCAAATCAAACCAGAAATAAGGTGAACATGATGATTCAGTCTCCTTGCCGAACCAAATTTAGGGAATTGTAAAGCTCCTTAAAGATGTATTGACTAGTTTCAAGTTCTTAGTACATTAGAAAAATGATTAAGTTCCTCTATTGTGAACTTTCAAAGTTTATTATTGTTAACACTAAGTCTTACTATCCGTTCGGTTTATACGCACTTATGTTAATGTGTAATATTAGGGTGATTGTGAGATGAAATTGAGGACCTACAGTTTAATGTGGGATCCGAACCATGGTGGAGGCCTGGCATTCCACACATTCACGAGTTGTGATTAATACATATCTTGTCAGAGGTGAAGGAAGGGTTTGGAAATCATAAATCTGAGCCGGGACCGAGAATTGAACCCCAAACTCCCAGCACAGAAGTCCAACACCTTACTCCTAGACCACTAGGTCACCCCTTTCAAAGTTGTATTCACAATAATCAATCTAAAATGCTGTGATAATTATACAATGATTTTTTTTTAATTTCTTTCTCACTCTTTTTGTTAACTAATAAGAAATATATTTCTTATAACTTGTTGATCAGTTGACATGATACTAATTATTTGGTATTTTTTTTTATTGTTTTGAGAGGTTTTTCTCTAGTTTTCCTGCCCCATCTGACCCCATCTCCTGATACCTCTTCAAATCAAAGCCATTTAGGGGAAAGAGCAAAGTTGTAGGCTTTTTGGTATTAGAAAGGTCTTAAAAACTGCTATCGTGGGTGGTATGTCATGAAGTGTTTCCAGTGTAAGCAGAGCTTGTGCATAATTAATTCATAAATGCCACTAACTCTAAATTAGTAAGGGGGACAGAACAAACCCAATTTCACTTATAATTATACTTTTTTAAATTTTACCAAATGACTAGCATGAATAGTAGGATTGCGGAATTGATTTCATAAGTCATATAACAAGTTACTTTAATAATATTTTATGCATTGCTTCAAACGTGTATCTTCAATTTTTTGAATAAAACTATTCACTGCTTATTTGACAATCCTATGTGTGTCCTGTTTGAGCAAATTTTTTTGGGGGGTGTGTTTCCCTTGTACCGCTGTTAACGACGCCCGTGGTACTTGTTGAATATGCCATTATTTGCTAGTTTCACTTGGTTATTTCCACCCCTATTCCCCCTCACTCAACTCTGGTGTCTGCAGATTTCTCAGAATTCGCCACCCCTCTACCCTCTTCCAAATCCCAAGTAAACCCTCTTACACCTGTCGTATACCACTCTAGAAACAGTGTGCGTTGAAATACAATCTTTATCACATCTCGGTGAATCTCGCTGGCTATGTTTCATTTGAAAATGAACTCATAAAAAACTCCGTGCAAAGTGATTTAGTGCGCGACTATTCATGTATAATAGGTTAATAATGTTCTCTGTGTGTGTTTTTTATTTAATATAATATGTACTTATAAAACGTGAGTGTTTAGGGTAGCTCCTGTCGCAAATTAATATTATTAAGAAGACCATCACTCCCAGGCTTTCCCGGAGCTCCAGCCAAAGACACCCCTCGAAGGTAGGCTCCACATAGTACATCTTTTTTCTAAACCAACGTTCAACTCCCATCTCTGTTTTAGTGTACCTAAAACTGGTCCTCCGGAATTAAATTACATTTTATTTTGTTAATCTTAACTATATTAAACAGATTGATCGCTCATACAGTACTAATAAATCGTTCTTTCACAATTGGTTCTCGTTTGATCAATCACACCTAGTCTTCTACCATAGACATCACATGGGAATGTATTGTTGTCGATACCTGACCAATGAGTGTTCTACTGAGTGATGAGAATATATCACAGGTACAGTTTAAACTAACTCTGCCTATAGTGGCAACATTACATTACACCAAACTAGTTATAGTGAGGGTTTAGGTGTATTTTTGACAAGAGACTAAACTTCTCTATTTCTCTGCCCATTAGAATTTGAATAACATTGAGAGATGACCCCACCTGAAAGTCTTGAGACGGCAGAATGATGGCCGTCTGTCGGAACCACGTGATGAGTGGACGCGGGTTTCCTTCCACCTGGCACTCAAACTGCACAGTGGTGCCATCTGGAGTGTGTTTGGGTTGTAATTTCTCAACAAATCTTGGAGCGGCCGACTTCTCATCTGGAGGCGGCTCTGGATAATAAAAGGTAAACATTACACACTGTTTGATAGACAGGCCCACTGTAAACCAATAAAGAGTGTGCATGTAATGAACAAATGAGTTGAAGGTCTTGTCGATACATCACTAGTAGGTGCAGGGGTAAGTTAAGGTGTTTGTTAGAGCAGGGCCATACCCATACATTTATTTCAGGGGCTAGGGGTGGTCCTACCTGGGTCGACTTATGGTTCAGGATGGGGTCCTCGAATCCTTAAGGATATTCGAGAATTCAAGAAAATTTCGAATTCAAAACTTAAATCTTTATTATTATTTTTTTGTTTCAATTTTATACATGCTACTGCTTATAAGTTGTTCTGAACTGTTATTATAGGGTAAACTTAACAACCAGGCCCCAGACCAGTCATTTAACACTTAACTGAATATATTAATGTTATAGTAAATAGATTATAAGAAATAATGTTAACATTTAGTTATTTTTTGTATTTTATATTACTATAATCTATTTATATTTCTTCTTATGGTCATAATTTTTTCCAATATTTGGATTTGGATTCGGATTCAAGATTTAGGATTTGAAGGTAAATTGGAGACTCAGATTCGTAAAATAGTAGATTTGACCCAACTCTACTAATGGTTTACCCTTTTAGTGCCATGAGCAGATCTTATTAGCCTTTCATATTTCCACTAGTTCCGATGTAGGCAATATGAATTTTACAAATTTATTTGGAGCTGTGGGCACTATGAATTTTACAAATTTATTTGGAGCTGTAGGCACTATGAATTTTACAAATTTATTTGGAGCTGTAGGCACTATACATTTTACAAATATACTTGGTGTTGTAGATGCTATGAATTTTATAACTCCAGTAAGTTACTATCTTAGGTTTTGAGGAGGAAACATTATTAAAAATTGATAAAGGGGGGTATAAGGAGGTGGGAGTGGTATGGAGGTTGAATCTACAACACTCCTGTTTCACTCCATACAGCCATGTAATAGAGCAGTGTTTTTCAAAGTTTTGACACTCGTGTACACCTTTCCGGGTCACAGACTGACCTATTTACGGCTTACAGATCTTTATGAAAATAAAAAAAAGAAACCAATACATCCTATCTTGTAAAATATAAATTTGTCTTTTGGGATTTTGACAAAGCTTTAGCTAAATAAACAAAGCTCATGAAAAAAAAAAAAAATCATGACATCAGGTAAAAATATGCACCATCTTCTTTAGTAAACTTAGTGTTTATTTTTATGATTAATATAATTCAATGGTACACACATCACTTATCCCTAAGGGGTACTCATACCACAGTTTGTTAAACATTGTAGCAGCACATGTTAAGTTCAAGATATTTTTGAAACAAAGTGTATAATCAAAATCACAAAATGCCAGCCCAGATATACAATGTTGTTTTTCTGTGAGCTCCAGGAATTCTTATTTTTATAAAACCTCTAAAATTGTACATTATATCCAATTCAAAGTGAAGATGAATAGATTAACATGCAATATTCCCAAAACTGAATAGAAGTTTGATTTCTTAAAAAAATGTTTAATTTTGGATAGAAATATTTTACTTTTAGTAACTATGTAAATTTAGGTAATATATTTAATTTCTAAAATGATATATTACAAACAATATTTTGTCTTAAAATGATAAATTAAGTTACTATCACAAAATGTAATATATATTTTATTTCAGGGTTTTTATACTAATTTTTGATGAAAACAGCTCCAGAAAAATTTAAAAAAATATATAAATGTGTGTTTTAACTCTTTTTTTCTTCTGAATTTTCGTAGTTGTTGAATTCAGAATTTAATTCTCAAATCAAAGTCAAAGCGAACAAATATTAGAAGCTTCGCAGGGTTCCGAAAAGAGTTACTAACTAATAAAAATCATGACAGGAAAGTACTCACTTTCAAAGACTGGCAGCTTGTCGATTTTCTCGTGCAGTTTCTTTTGGACATAGAGCATGTAACTGTTTTCATCCAACAGCAGTTGCACAGGGGCCCAGCCCTTTTCCTCTGTCAGATGTTTCTTGACATACCACCATTCTGTGTTGTGGGTCTCTGTTCATAGAACCAACAAGTCACTAGCATCTCAGAGATCGGTATAAAGGATTTTATCCCAGAAATGAATAAAGTATTATACATTAACAGAAATTAATAAAAAAAAGTTGAAAGAAAAACAAATAAATTGAAAACTGAGAGAAGAAAACCCACATAAAGAAAGAGGAAAAGAAAGTGAAAGAATTCAATGCACAGGTATGACAAGTGATGACTATTATCGATGAGTCTTTAGAGCTTATTTACAAGGGAGGACTAGTATTGACAAGTCTAGAGCTTATTTACAAGGGAGGACTAGTATTGATAAGATCTCTAGAGCTTACTTACAAAAGAGGACTAGTATTAACAAGTCTCTAGAGCTTACTTACAAGAGAGGACTAGTATTAACAAGTATCTAGAGCTTACTTACAAGGGAGGACTAGTATTGACAAGTCTCTAGAACTTACTTACAAGGGAGGACTAGTATTAACAAGTATCTAGAGCTTACTTACAAGAGAGGACTAGTATTAACAAGTATCTAGAGCTTACTTACAAGAGAGGACTAGTATTGACAAGTATCTAGAGCTTACTTGCAAGCTTACAAAGGGAGAGGGCTGTTGACGAGCCTCTTTTAACTACCTTACAAGGGAGGCCTTGCCCTGCTTGTTAAGCTGTTTTCCCTCAGATAGAATAGTAAAGTTTGTTTGAAAACAAGGTTCTTAGGAATCTATTTGATCCAATAAGGAATGGGGTTACTGGTTAATGGAAGAGATTATATAATGAGTTATATACCCTGTACTCATTACAAGACATTGTTAGGATAATTATATCTCGCAAATTATGGTAGACAAGACATGTAGAGCGAATGAAATAATCAGAACTGTGTTCAGGGCATTGACTGGCAAACCCATTGGGAAGACCTAGATGCAGATGGAAGGATAACATAATGAACTGGAGAGATAGAGAATGTAATGGGGTGGACTGGTTAAAGCTATCTCAAGATAGGTATAGGATGTAATGAGGTGGACTGGATAGAACTAACTGAAGATATAAATAGGATGTAATGATGTGGACTGGATAGAACTAGCTCAATATTGGGATAGGATATAATAAGGTGGACTGGATAGAACGAGCTCAAGATAGGAATAGGGTGTAATGAGGTGGACTGGATAAAAATAGCCCAATATTGGGATAGGGTATAATAAGGTTGACTGGATAGAACTAGCTCAAGATAGGGATAGGGTGTAATGGAACTAGATCAAGTGTGTCAAATATATGGCCCGCGGGAGCGTTTAAACTGGCCCTACCAGAGTTTTACTCAAAGTATTTGGGTGATAAATATCTCACAGACAAAATGAACTCAGCTAAAATACCATCAATGTTCGGAAGTACATACATTTGTGAACAGTTTTTCTCCCTTTTAAAATTGAATAAATCCAAGCCAAGTAGTCAGCTTACAGATGAACATTTACAAAGCACAATGAGGATTGTTTCAAATCAAAATATTTTTCCAGATTTTGATAATTTAATAAGTGGGAAGCGATTCCAGATTTCCAACAAACAGTAGATGTGATGAATTACTCATACTATCATGGTATTTTGTTTTAAATGGAAAATACTTGAATTTTGAACTAAGTTTATTATTACTATCTTAATCATAACTACTTTATTTTTATTTTAGCAATTATTTTTAAATTGTAAATTGACAGTTGAAAATGGTTTTTTAAATTAGCCTTTTGCATCCTCATTAAAAGAAAATATGTTTTTAAAAATCGTAGCTACTTTAACAATGAAAAGGAGTCGATGGGGGAAAAAAAAGTAAGCCTTTGAATCCTGTATCAACATTTAAAATGTATAATATAATAAATAAAAATCCTATGCCTGCTTAATGATATAATGTGGCCCTCAGAACTGTTTGAGTTTGACACCCTTGAACTAGATCAAGATAGAGATAGGTGGCATACTTTTGTACGTGCGGCAATGAACTTTCAAGTTCTTAATGTCCTAGAGTAAGTACGTAAATCAGTGAAGGCAAGTGAAATGCATACAATAAGAACTCACCAAGAACATACACCCTCTCACCCTCCACAAGGTCGATGGCATCCTCAATCTCAGCGTCATAAGAGGTGACAGAGAAGAGCACGTCTCCCTCCTGGACCTCTTGGACTTCTGTTTCATGTCAACAATACAAGAGTTGTTATCAGAGAGTCATTAAAACAATCACTGGTTAACATTTTTACTGCCAATATTAACAGGGCAGGGTTAACCTAGGGTGCATTCCAACAAAATCTGATTTTTTTTTACTCTAATTTTTTTTATCGCCGTGTCTTACTATCCAAACAGGTTATAAACTTATGTACTAATTATTATGCTAATGGGTTAGGGGTGATAAAGGTTGACTTTAGAGGAAGTGTACCCACATGTGCATGAAGAGAGAGAGAGAGAGAGAGGGTGGGAAACCATTTAGGGAAAACCATCCTCAGTACACCCGATTGGTATTGAACTATGACCTCCTCATCATTGGAAGTCTAGTCTATTGCGAGAGTAGCAAATTAGACCATGCAGCCATTAAGGGGGGTGTTTTAAAAATGAACTGAACTAATTAATAATTTATAAATATAAAAATTATATATAAATATTTTATTCAATGTAATATTTTTTTATTGATTAACAACACAATCACTTTAACAGTTTTATGACATTTGGGGCCGCTTTATCAGTGAATAACTTTGATATTAAATTAAAAATTCTGGTAGGATGAAACCTAGATCAGGGTATTGGGCGGTAAGGATCGATTTTCTTCAAGAGGCAGTCATTACCTCTTTGTTCAATGGTAGGAAGGTAAAGTGTGAAATTTGTTCTTCTTTTCATTGTAAAGGCCATATTGTGTTCATTCGAGGAAGGGAAGAAGAAATAATTTTTTTGCACACATTTGTTACTAAAGGTTGCCACTTATTTTCAATTTATTTTGTATCTTTTTCGTTATTTTTATTTTTCTGTCTAGTATTTTGGTACCCACTTATTATTATTACCAGTATTATTATTATTATTATTATTTTGTGTAGCGCAAGGTGTACAGATTATCTATATTATACAGAAATAAACTGGGCCTTAAATACTAAGTCTCGCATGAAAGGCATATGAAAGTCTTCCACCATCTACGAATATTATCAATGAAAGAATAAAACTATTTAGTCCAAGAAAATAAATTACGTTAAGGGGATGAGTTTAAAGAGATAGAACATTCATTTGTTTTGGGAGTTTATGGTATTAATGAGGTGTTAGCTTGAATTTAACCTTGGTTTTATAAGTAACAGCTCAAATTTATCTGGGAGAACTGAAGTTTTTTTTCACCCCATTCTCTATATGAAAATGTAGACGCAAAGTCTGGGTATACTGATTACAATAATGTACTAGGGATGAGGAAGGTTGAAATTAGAGAGAGTGTACCCACATTTGTGTGGATATAAAGTGAAAACCCATCAAGTAAAACCCACTCTCAATACACCCAACTGGGATTTGATCCTCAATCTCCTTGTCATCGGCAGTCTATTGTATTGAGAGAGTGATGGCTTATAGCTATTCAACCCTTGAGGTGGCTCTTATACTTTTTATCGCTTAGATTAATTTGTAGATAAACTCGGGGTTAAAAAACAAATTAAAGAAATATGTTTAAATAAACTTGATAATTTAAAAGTGCACAGCTTACCTTCTCGGAACACTTCCGTCTCTTTTGTAATGCTTAGAAAAAAAAAGTACAATCAGGATAAAGAAAAACAGGCCAGAATCAACTTAATCATCTTAACAGGAGTAATAACACGTGCAATTAATTTACAAACTAAAATAAAATTATAAATAATTTTCTTACATTTGCATAGTATTGCATTTTTTCACATTAAACAAACAGGTATTTTCAGATAACATTCTGACTTAGTATTTGTTTATATATAAATGGCACCCGGACAAGGATTTGAAGCCTGACTCTCCAACTTTACATGTTGACCACTCTACCAACTAATATATATGTGATACCTTTCATGTCAGTGTATAATTAAACTACACAACCCTCCAAGCGAATGATACACATGCATGAAGGATTGAAAAAATATATATTTTTTTTTAGACTATCTTTACTTACATTTTAAATTCATTGGTTGAATTTTCATGAAGTCTTTTTTTTAAACCAATTTTATTGAACTTGTTGATTACTGAAGTATTGAAGATCATGTGGAATTAATGCTTAGACTAGATTTAAAAAACTAGTTTTATAATCCAAAGTCAAACAAACATAAGTATTTCAATCAAAATAATTCATCTTTACAGCAATAACTTTACTCTCGCCTAAGAAAGTCATGCTTTGTTTATGCTTTTGAAAGATCTACTCAATTATAAAAAAAGTTAATATAGATTATATGGTTATAGAAGGGTTTTAATGCATGTAGTTGATTATAAAAGAAAGATTTTAGTGCATGTGATTGATTCTATGGCTATAGAAGGATTTCAATGCATATTGTTAATTCTATGGTTAGAGAAGATTTTGATTGACCATACTTATAGAAGTAGTTTAGCTACTTTTTAGTTTATGACTATAAAATAGTTAATATACACTCAATTCACCCTCATTTGTAGCAGTCTTACCTTGACTTATTACTCTATGGCCCTATCTTGTAAGTCATACCATAGTGGAATAATGCAAATTAAGCTTGCTACCTTACAGGGTAACTGAAGGGTATATATACGATATTTTATGTTTTTAACACAAAATTATATTTTATAAAGGCAAATAAAATGCAATAAAAGCTCTAGTACCTTGATGTAGAGTCTTGGATGGTTTCCGTTTGGGCTTCAACTTGAGTGCTAGAGAGTCCTCCTCATAGACAACACTCTCGGGTGCAGGTTTCTTCTTCTTCAAGCCGATCTGGAACTCCTCTTCAATATCCTCAACTGTGTAGGATGTGCGTCGAACCTCTTGTTTCCTACGCAATTGGACCTTGAAGTCGGTCTCGAATTCCTCAGATGGTCTTCTAGGACCTGCCAACTTTATTGTCTCTTCTTCATCTTCTGGTTCCTCCACTTGGTATTTGGGACGCCTCTTTAACCCAATAACCTGTTCTGTTACTTCATCTTCTTCATCTTCTGGTTCTTCAATTATTTCTACCTGAGCAGGCCCGTCATCTTCTACTTCTTGTAAAATTCTTACCGTTTCCTCGCTGGTTTCTTCGGCAAAGGTTTTTGGACGCTCCTTCTTCAGGCGCACTTTCCCAGACATTGTAATATCCTCTTCCTCGTACGTATGCAGCTGAATCTTAAATTCTTGATCAATATCTTCCTTTGTCTTAATAGTTTTGGGAACTATTGTTACCGTTTGTACTTCTGTGAATTCTTTCACCTCAGGCATCTTCTTCTTCGCTGGCTTAAGTTTCTTCAGTGTGATTTCCTCAGATGTTTCTTCAAAAGATAGTTTTCTCACTGGTGCCTTTTTCTTAATTGTGAACTCTTCTGCTACATCTTCAGATTCTACAGGCTTCTCTTTTTTTATAGTCACCTCTTCACTTACATCCTCAACTTGAGGCACCTTAGTTTTCTTTATGCTTTTCTTAATTGTTACTTCTTCTGAGGTCTCATCTTGTGGTTTTTCTTCAACAAAATTTTTGATAGTGAAATCTTCAGATACTTCATCTTTACTAGGTTTCTTTGGCTTACTTTTCTTTATTTTTACTTCTTCAGTGATTTCTTCATCTTCTGGTTTCTCAGGTACAATTTTCTTTATTGTTATTTCCTCTGCCACCTCCTCTACAACTGACTTCCTTGATTTAGGCTTCTTTAGCTTTATTTCTTGAGTGACTTCTTCATCTTCTGGTTTCTCAGGTACAAACTTCCTTATTGTTATTTCTTCTGCCACCTCCTCTACAACTGACTTCCTTGGTTTAGGCTTCTTTAGCTTTATTTCTTGAGTGACTTCTTCATCTTCTGGTTTCTCAGGTACAATCTTCCTTATTGTTATTTCCTCTGCCACCTCCTCTACAACTGACTTCCTTTGTTTAGGCTTTTTTAGCTTTATTTCTTGAGTGACTTCTTCATCTTCT
Organism: Timema poppense; assembly: GCA_902141375.1. Taxonomy (NCBI): domain Eukaryota; kingdom Metazoa; phylum Arthropoda; class Insecta; order Phasmatodea; family Timematidae; genus Timema; species Timema poppense. Next base: position 77,177 of record CABFOV010001235.1, read on the forward strand.
GGTTTCTCAGGTACAATCTTCCTTATTGTTATTTCCTCTGCCACCTCCTCTACAACTGACTTCCTTTGTTTAGGCTTTTTTAGCTTTATTTCTTGAGTGACTTCTTCATCTTCTGGTTTCTCAGGTACAATCTTCTGTATTGTTATTTCTTCTGCTACTTCCTCTACAACTGACTTCTTTGGCTTAGGCTTCTCTAACTTTACCTCTTCTGTAACTTCTTCATCTTCTGGTTTCTCAGGTACAATCTTCTTTATTGTTATTTCCTCTGCTACCTCTTCAACCACAGGCTTCTTTGTTTTAGGCTTCTGTAACTTTATTTCTTCAGTGACTTCTTCTTCTTTGGGTTTCTCAGGTTCGATTTTCTTGATTGTTATTTCTTCTGCTACCTCTTCAACCACAGGCTTCTTTGTTTTAGGCTTCTTTAACTTTATTTCTTCAGTGACTTCTTCTTCTTTGGGTTTCTCAGGTTCGATTTTCTTGATTGTTATTTCTTCTGCTACCTCTTCAACCACAAGCTTCTTTGTTTTAGGCTTCTTTAACTTTATCTCTTCAGTGACTTCTTCTTCTTCTTTGGGTTTCTCGGGTTCAATTTTCTTTATTGTTATTTCTTCTGCAACGTCTTCAACAACAGTCTTCTTTGGTTTTGGCTTCTTTAACTTTATTTCTTCTGTGACTTCTTCCTCTTCGGGTTTCTCGGGTTCAATTTTCTTTATTGTTATTTCTTCTGCGACGTCTTCAACAACAATCTTCTTTGGTTTTGGCTTCTTTAACTTTATTTCTTCTGTGACTTCTTCCGCTTCGGGTTTCTCGGGTTCAATTTTCTTTATTGTTATTTCTTCTGTGACTTCTTCCTCTATTGGTTTTTCAGGTTCGGTTTTCTTCAGTGTTATTTCTTCTGCAACCTCTTCAACAACTGGCTTCTTTATTTTAGGCTTCTTTAACTTTATCTCTTCTGTGACTTCTTCCTCTTTTGGTTTTTCAGGTTCGGTTTTCTTTATTGTTATTTCTTCTGCGACTTCTTCAACAACAAGCTTCTTTGGTTTAGGCTTCTTTAACTTTATTTCTTCTGTGACTTCTTCTTCTTTTGGTTTTTCAGGTTTTGTTTTCTTGAGTATTATTTCTTCTGTGACTTCTTCCTCTTTCGGTTTCTCAGGTTCAATTTTCTTTATTGTTATGTCTTCCACTGCCTCTTCAACAAGAGTCTTCTTTGGTCTAGGCTTCTTTAACTTGATCTCTTCTGTGACTTCTTCCTCTTCCGATTTCTCAGGTTCTGTTTTCTTTATTGTTACTTCTTCTGCCACCTCTTCAACAATTGACTTCTTTGGTTTAGGCTTTGTTAACTTTACCTCTTCTGTGACTACTTCCTCTTTCGGTTTCTCAGGTTCTGTTTTCTTTACTGTAATTTCTTCTACAACCTCTTCTACAATTGGCTTTTTTGATTTGACTTTCTTTATTTTTACCTCTTCGGTGATTTCTTCTTGCTCTATTTGTTCATTTACCTTTTTCTTCAAAGTGATTTCTTGTGCTGCCTCCTCTTCTACCTTTTTCGTTGGTTTAATAATCTTAATTTCTTCTATTATTGCTTCATCAGTTTTAACTGGTTCTTGTTTGATTGGTTCAGTTACCAATTCATCAGGTTTAACTGGTTCTGGTTTCTCAGATTTAACCTCATCATCGACTTTTTCGACTGTTTTTTCCTTTTCTTGTTCAATTCCCTCTGGAATTTTCTTTATTGGCTTTACTTTCTTGGCTTTGGTTTTCTTTTCCTTTTCTTCGACAAATTGTTCTGGTACTATGTCTTTAGGCACATATTCAATTGGTTTATCACCCATTCCTTCAATCTTGGCTTCATCGAACTTATCAGGTATATCTGGTGTCTGATCCTCTATTAACTTTTCAATAGGCTTTTCTGGCGACGAAACATCAGTTTTTTCTTCCGCTTTTTCTTCTGCAGTTTTCTCGGGTTCCGATTTGCTTTCTTCATCGAGAGGTTTCTTTTCTTTTTTTATCTTTTTCACTTTCTTTTTCTCGATTACTTTTTCTGGTGAACCCTCTGGCTTGAAGACCACTGGTTTAATAATCTCCTACATCATCGATCTTGTCATGAGGTACCGGTTTCCCAACACTAAGCTCCTTTGGTTCTTTCTCATCTGTTGGTTTTTCTTTTGTGAATGGTTTCAATTTTATTGTCTCAGGTTCTTCTGGTTCTGGTTCCCCTACCTTTTTACGAAGTGTGATATCTTTTTCTTCTTCGGGTTCAGGTTTCTTGGGAACTCCTTTAACGAGAGTTATTTGGACAGTTTCAGGTTCTGGTTTTGGCTTTTTGGTTTTTGGTTTTTTAGCCTTTTCTTCCTCAGGCAACTCTTTGTCAGGTTTCTCAAACTCTATTTTATCAGGACTTAATAAGTCTGGTTCTTCCCTATCAAAGTCAGATGGTTTAAAAGGTTCCATTTCTATTGGTTTCTTTTCCGTTTTCTTCTTTGTTTTTTCTTCTTCGGGTTCTTTCTTTTTAGGCTTAACTTTTTCTTCCTCCTCCTCTGGTTGGGGTTTTGAAGGTATTTTCTTAAGCTTGATCTCTTCGGGTTTTTCCTCCTCTACTGGTACTTTACCCTTTCCGATGGTAAGTTTCATTTTCTCCTCTTGTTCTGGCTCAGGCTTTTTGGGTGCTCTTTCCCAACCAGGCTTTTCTTCGTCCTCTTTGTCTTCCGGTTTTTCTGAATCTTCTCTTTCAAACGGTTCAAGCTCTTCAAGTTCGGTTTCTTCTTTATCAGAGAGCTTAACCTTTCTCACCTTTTTCTTTTGTAATTTAAGTGCTTCTTTAGTATTCCTTGACAATATACCTTTATCCATTGTCACATGCATAAAAGTGATAATAGGTTTGCACTCTTCTGGTGGGTAGGGAATAATTTTGAGGTTACTTTTAAGTAAAACTTTAGGGACCTCAGCTGTTTGAATTTCTCTCTTTTGAATTGATGACTTTTTGAGCTTGATTTGAGAAAAAAGAGGAACGTCTGGTTCTTTAGATACCTCCATGATTTTTAGCTTTGTGGGCTTGAATTCTTTCCTTTCAATGAGCTGTGGAACTAGATCAATCTTTTGAGGAGAAGGCTTCTTTTCTTTGGGCTTATCAACCTTATTGTCCTTGGTTTTTAGAACTTTAGTTACCTCTTCAGGCTGTACCTCTTCATTTGTTACTGGTTGAATATCTTCTGTTACTTCCACTTCGCTGTCCTCCTGAGAGCTTGGAGTAATTCTTTTCTTTTTCTTTGATGGTTTTTTAACTTTGGTTTCTGTAACACTCACTAGTTCTAGTTTTTCTTCGACTTCTACTGGTTTTACATCCTCAACTTCAAACTTATCGGGCTTTTGATCTTCAACAGTTGCTTCTGGAGTAACCTCGGCTATTTCCACACCTTCGGATAATATTACCGTAGCTGTGGCCTTTTCTTTAACACCTTCAACGTCAGGTATTTTTCCATCAATGGTATCAATCTTGATTGTTTCTTCTGTAGGCACTTTTGGTTTTTCAGTTACCGCCTTCTTTTTCTTTGGTTTTGTTGGTGTTTCTTTCACTTCATCTGGTGTGGGGATTTCCTCATCTTTCTCTATGGGAACATCAGTTTCTTCAACAATGGTCTTTTTTGTTGAAATTGGTGTGCTTACCTGCGCCTTCTCTGGTTCTGACACTTCACCTGGAAATAGTCCAGTTACAATTTTAGTAATCTGTACATGTTCTGTGTCTGTGATAGTTACTGTGGCCTGTTCTTGTGGTGTGGGAATCAAGTGATCGAGGTCACCCTCCTTAGTGTCTGGTGTCACTTCAGTAACTGTAGGTGCTTCCTGTCGTTTCTGGACGACTTTCTGCATATGTAAAGTGACCTGTGGTGTTTCTTCGGGTGACGTAGCAGTAGCAATCTGTTCTGCGGTCACTTCTTGTATCTGTATAGGTTCTTGTGTGGTCTGTTTCCTCGTGGCTGTTTGTGGTTTGGGTTGTTTCTGTGGCGTAATGATCTCGTCTGTTTCTTGTAACAGCTGTACCTCTGTCACGGAAATGGGTTCAGCTGTTATGGGTAGTGAGGTTGGTACCACAGACTCTCTCGGTGTTGTGGGTGTTTTAAATTCTGTAGGTGTTTCAGATGTTTTCACCTGGCTCACTGTAATCGAGTCTTTTTCAAGAAGCACCGGTGTAGCAGATTCTGTCTCCCGTTTATCAGGTATAAATGTGTCTTCTTTTTGTTCTGTTATAATTTGTGTCACTGAGATTGTATCATGCGGTTGTATAAGGGGTTGTGCTTTCTTTGTTTTAGAAATGGTTTTGTCAAATGGGGTGGATGTTTCAAATGTATCCACTTGTTTGATAGTTGTTGGAACTTGTTCGAGAATGGTTGGAGTGATTTGTGTTGTTTTAGGTATTTGGTCGGGCTGTAAATCCTCACCTGTTTGTTGAAGATGAACCTCGTGGGTGATTATTGACTCCTGGGACGTAATTTGGGGCTGAGTGACTTCTTCTTTTGGCTTCTCTTCTTTGGGGATTTGTTCGGCAACCTCAGAGATTGAAGTGTCAGTTACTGAAACAGAATCTTGAACTGTTACGATAACAGTTCCTTTCGCTTTAACAATTTGGTCGATGTTCAAGGTATCAACACACTCTCCTGTAATTTCTTCTGTGGGAAAAGAGTCGGCTGTTTTTTTCCCTTTAATCTTCTTTTTCTTCCTCTCCGCATCAACAGAAACCTTAATTTCTTTTTCTTCTATAGGTTTTTCGGGTGATATGTCTTCAGGGAAAATTGTTCTTAGTTTCTCTGGCATTTCTTCACTCTTAACTTCTTCAGGTTTTTCTGGTTTATCTTCCTTTATTATATCTTCCTTGGCAGGAAGAACAATAGATTCGCCTTTCAATTTTTCTTCTGTTTTCTCAGGTTCCAGTTTACTTTCTTCATCGAGAGGTTTCTTTTCTTTCTTTATCTTTTTCACTTTCTTTTTCTCGATTACTTTTTCTGGTGAACCCTCTGGCTTGAAGACCACTGGTTTAATAATCTCCTCATCATCGATCTTGTCATGAGGTACCGGTTTCCCAACACTAAGCTCCTTTGGTTCTTTCTCATCTGTTGGTTTTTCTTTTGTGAATGGTTTCAATTTTATTGTCTCAGGTTCTTCTGGTTCTGGTTCCCCTACCTTTTTACGAAGTGTGATATCTTTTTCTTCTTCGGGTTCAGGTTTCTTGGGAACTCCTTTAACGAGAGTTATTTGGACAGTTTCAGGTTCTGGTTTTGGCTTTTTGGTTTTTGGTTTTTTAGCCTTTTCTTCCTCAGGCAACTCTTTGTCAGGTTTCTCAAACTCTATTTTATCAGGACTTAATAAGTCTGGTTCTTCCCTATCAAAGTCAGATGGTTTAAAAGGTTCCATTTCTATTGGTTTCTTTTCCGTTTTCTTCTTTGTTTTTTCTTCTTCGGGTTCTTTCTTTTTAGGCTTAACTTTTTCTTCCTCCTCCTCTGGTTGGGGTTTTGAAGGTATTTTCTTAAGCTTGATCTCTTCGGGTTTTTCCTCCTCTAATTTATCTTTTTCACTTTCTTTTTCTCGATTACTTTTTCTGGTGAACCCTCTGGCTTGAAGACCACTGGTTTAATAATCTCCTCATCATCGATCTTGTCATGAGGTACCGGTTTCCCAACACTAAGCTCCTTTGGTTCTTTCTCATCTGTTGGTTTTTCTTTTGTGAATGGTTTCAATTTTATTGTCTCAGGTTCTTCTGGTTCTGGTTCCCCTACCTTTTTACGAAGTGTGATATCTTTTTCTTCTTCGGGTTCAGGTTTCTTGGGAACTCCTTTAACGAGAGTTATTTGGACAGTTTCAGGTTCTGGTTTTGGCTTTTTGGTTTTTGGTTTTTTAGCCTTTTCTTCCTCAGGCAACTCTTTGTCAGGTTTCTCAAACTCTATTTTATCAGGACTTAATAAGTCTGGTTCTTCCCTATCAAAGTCAGATGGTTTAAAAGGTTCCATTTCTATTGGTTTCTTTTCCGTTTTCTTCTTTGTTTTTTCTTCTTCGGGTTCTTTCTTTTTAGGCTTAACTTTTTCTTCCTCCTCCTCTGGTTGGGGTTTTGAAGGTATTTTCTTAAGCTTGATCTCTTCGGGTTTTTCCTCCTCTAGTGGTACTTTACCCTTTCCGATGGTAAGTTTCATTTTCTCCTCTTGTTCTGGCTCAGGCTTTTTGGGCGCTCTTTCCCAACCAGGCTTTTCTTCGTCCTCTTTGTCTTCCGGTTTTTCTGAATCTTCTCTTTCAAACGGTTCAAGTTCTTCAAGTTCGGTTTCTTCTTTATCAGAGAGCTTAACCTTTCTCACCTTTTTCTTTTGTAATTTAAGTGCTTCTTTGGTATTTCTTGATAATATACCTTTATCCACTTTTGAGTTAATGAATGTAATAACTGATTTACATTCTTCTGGAGGATACATTATAAATTTAATATTACTTTTAAGATGAATTTTAGGTATTTCTGTTGTTTTTATTTCTAATTTTTTTACCGATGCTTTCTTTAGCTTTACTTGTGAAAACAAAGAAACCTCAGGCGTTTTAGACAGCTCTGTAATTTTAACTTTGGTTGGTTTTATCTCTTTTCTTTCAATTTTGATCAACTGTGGTACTAGGTCAACTTTTTCTGGAATTGGTTTCTTCTTTTTAGATTTGTCTTTAGTCGGCTTTTTATTCTCGTCTTGAGATGGTGTTGTTATTTCTTCTTCAGCCATTTTTGGAATTGGTTTATTTTCTTCTACTTCCTCGTCTTCAAATTCATCTGAAGGAATATCACCAGTAGTTTCTGCCTGGATTGTTTTTGTTTTCTTCTTTAATTTCCTGATTTTTTTCTCTACGATTTCAGATATATTATTTAGATCCTCTTGTGTTTGATGTATTTTATCGACTTCACTAATATCCGATTTTTCAAGATCTGGTTTGGATGTATCTGATAATGCTGTTTGCTGTGTTTCTTCTTTTTCATCATTAATTTCATCCAAATCTTCCGTTTCTAGCACAGGTTCTTCGACACCCGAGTCTTTATCTGTTTTTTTGACTTTCTTCGGTTTCTTTTTCTGCAATTTCAATGCCTCTTGGGTATTCCTTGACAAAATACCCTTCTCAGGTTTTATATTTAACTCTGTTATAAAAGGTGTCTTTTCTTCTGGGGGATATGGTATAGTTTTTATATTACTCTTAAGCATAACTTTAGGTAAAGCAACACTTTTTATTTCTCTCTTTTGGACAGAAGATTTTTTTAGCTTAACCTGTGCGAAATAAGGAACTTCTGGTTCTTTTGACACTTCAACAAATTTAAGTTTTGTAGGCTTTATTTCTTTTCTTTCAATTTTCATCAATTGTGGCTGCAATTTTAATTTTTCAAGTTTTGGTTTTTTATCTTTTGGTGTTTTTTGTTTTTTGTCATCTTCATCAACAGCTTGGGATTCTGTTTCTATAACTTTAGGTACCTCTTCTTTATCTTCTTTGTTAAATATGTCATCTTTAACTTTTTGTTTTTTCTTTAATTTATTTTGTTTAGTATCTTCTGTTTTTTCAATCATTTCAGGAGCACTTATTGCCATTTCTTCAGGTGTTTCTTTGAGTTTGATATCTTCTCTCTTTTGGTTTTCATCCGTTATCTTAGGTTTTTTCTTTATTTTTTTATTTTCTTCAACAATATCTTTCTCTTCTGCAACATCTGGTTTCTCTTCTACAACATCTGGTTTCTCTTCTTCCTCCAACTTATCTTTGGGTTTCTTTTTGATTTTTCTTTTAGTTTCAATGGTTTCTAGAATAACATCCTCTGGCTTATCAGGTATTATTTCTACTAAAACAGATGGTGATGTTTCCTCTGAAGGTTTTTCATCCGCAAATCTTAATCGCTTTTTAATCTTTTTCTTTTGTTCAGGCTTTTGTTCCTTTTGGTCGGTTTTTTCCTCTGCACGTATCTCGGAGATTTCTTCTATAGTAGGTATTATAGCTTCGTTAGGCGTTTCTATAACTTCTTCTACAACATCAGGCACTAGATCTGTAATTTCTTCCACAGTTAATTTTTCAGGTTTTATTTCTTCTTCTGTAACAATGACTTGGGTTTCCTCTTTGCCTCCCTTAATTTTACGAGTTATTTTCTTAACCACTTTTCTTTTGCCCCTTTCTGTTGTGGTTTCTGTTGTAACCAGTTCTTCTGGTTTTTCTTCTACAACTTCTTCTACAATATCAGGCACTAGATCTGTAATTTCTTCTGCAGTTAACTTTTCAGGTTTTATTTCTTCTTCTGTAACAATGACTTGGGTTTCCTCTTTGCCTCCCTTAATTTTATGAGTTATTTTCTTAACCACTTTTCTTTTGCCTTTTTCTGTTGTGGTTTCTGTTGTAACCAGTTCTTCTGGTTTTTCTTCTACAACTTCTTCTACAACATCAGGCACTAGATCTGTAATTTCTTCCACAGTTAACTTTTCAGGTTTGATTTCTTCTTCTGTAACAATGACTTGAGTTTCCTCTTTGCCTCCCTTAATTTTACGAGTTATTTTCTTAACCACTTTTCTTTTGCCTTTTTCTGTTGTGGTTTCTGTTGTAATCATTTCGTCTGGTCTTTCTTCTACAACCTTTTCTACATGAGGTGCTAGATCATTAATTTCTTCAATGGTTGGCTTTTCAGGTTTAATTTCTTCTTCTGTAACAACGACTTTCTTTTGTTCTTTGCCTCCCTTTGTTTTGTGTGCTATCTTCTTAACCACTTTTATTTTACCCTCCTCTGTAGTCATTTCTGTTGTAGCCAATTCTTCTGGTGATTCTTCTGTAATATCTTCAATAACAAGAGGTGTTATAGCTGTACTTTTTTGTAAATCTTTCTTTTCAAGTTTTGTTTCTTCTTCTTCTTCTGTTACTATAACTTGTTTTTCTTCTTTGCTTCCCTTACTTCTATCTGTTATTTTCTTCACTACTTTTCTTTTCCCCTTGTCTGTTGTTTCTACTGTGGGCATATCTTGTGGGGATTCATCCAAAATTTCTTCTAATAAAACCGGTGATATTTCCTCCAAACATGGCTGTTCATCGACATCTATAACTTCTTCAATTATAATCTCTCCATCTCCTTCTTCACTTGGTTTCTTAGTGCCTGTACTCTGTTTCCCACCTTTTGTTACCCTTTTGACTGTTCTTCTTTTTATTATCTTGGTGCCGCCCTCGTCTTGAACGGTTTGAAACTCATCCACGACAACCATTGCAGTGTCTTGCTCCACTGGGGTCGAATCATACTCACCTGGTAACACCTCTGTAATCGTCTCACTCACTGTGACAACCGGCGTCTGCTCGAAGGTCTGTGTGGCTGTGATGTGAGTTGTCTGTTTGGTGAACTCGCCCAAGGTTTCTGAAATGTCAATGGTTTCGTGAGGGGACAGAACGGTGATGTGTCGTTCGCTGTGCTCTGGTTTGACCTCTGTCAAGGTGGCGTGTTCGTGTGGTGCTTCGGGTGTTGTAATGTGAGTGACGGCCTGTTCGGTCATATCCTCGGTGTCTGTTCCGAATGCCGTTGTTGTGTTTTCTTGTGTTGGTTGCTGTTCTCTCCTTGTATTTAGTGTTTTTAATTCTTCAAGTACTACTGCTGTGGTTCTGTGTTCGGATGTAAGTGTCTCTTCACCATACTCTGTGTCTGTTAGTTGTGGAATGATATGTTGGGCCACTGTCAGCAGTCTTGCTTGCTCTTTAGGCAGTGGTGTCAGTGTTCCTTCTTTCTCGTGTACACTTACTTCACTCACCTGTGCGCTAACTACAGCTTGTGTAATACCAAATTCGGCATCTTTATAGATATCAGGTGTTGAATCAATATCCCCTTCTACTACAAGAGACGTATTGACCTCCTCTTTTATCGCTACCCCTTTATGACTAGTTGTCATTGTTAGTTTAGCTACGGCATATGGGATTGACTTATCGTCAGGGGTTAGTTTTTCTGTTTCTGATTGAGTTTTTGTTGTGACTGTTACTCCCTCCCCAAGTTCAAATGTTACACCTGCTTTGTAAAAGTGTTTTCGTTCTGAAATGTGTGTGCCTTCTGATTCAAAAGTTACAAGTTGTGACACATTTACACTAGTTAGAGTTGGTTCCGTTCCAATTGTGAGAGCACTTTCTAGATCTTTAGGTTTTTCTGTTTCAAACGTTTCAGGGAGCAACGAAGGAATCAACTCCTCTACAACAGGTGCTTCCCTACCAGGGATCAAAGATATCTGCGCCGAGGATTCCTTACTTGCCAAACTTTCCAAATTGTTTATACTTTCCTGAATTAAAATCTCTTGTTTGGTGGCAACGTCCCTAGTAATTACTTCAGATTTTGCTTTAGATAATCTCCTATCTGGTGATATCTCAAGGTCCTTTGAAACTTCTTCACTTGAAGATATCTCTGTCGTAGCAATATCTCTAACTACCACATTGGTTATCGCCTCAATGGTTTCACTCTTTTCTGACACTTGAAAATCGGCAAGATCTACCCCGGGATGCACGTAAGAAGTTATTGCAACCTCCATAGGCAACACAATGGGCTTGGCTGCCGATTCCTGCATTAGCTTGGTTAAAAATTCAGGCGTATCTTCTTCGAATTGAGTGTAAAGTGACACCGGCACTTGTTTGAAAACGCCTTCCATATTACTTTCTACAGTTTTTAAATGATCTTTTGTTTCACTTAACTCTCCAGCTACTTCTTCTATCTGGGGTTGATGAATAAGAGGAGCTTGTAAAGTCACTACATCAAGTCTCGCTTCATTTTCCACTTTTGTATCAGTATAAGCTAGTTTAATTAAATTATTCTCATCTAGGAGTGTTTCTTGTGTTACTGCAACATTCATACTTACCACGTTTGACGATGCAATTGTTTGGTCCAATTGATCTTTAATAATGAGATCAGTAACAACTTGTTCACTTTTTCTTTCTTCTGTGATGGCTACATTCCTTGTTGTCAAATCTTTAAACGTATTTGTAAAATTTACACTTTCACCAGAAATTATAAATTCTGAAATATTTTGCTCAGTTTTAGTCTCTTCAATTTGAGCAGCTTCTCTGGATGTAATTACTCTAGAAGCATAAGATTCATGCAACGATGATGCTATAGATAAATTCGTAATACTTTCTTCTGCCGACGTCTCTTCAGTTACTGAGATTTCTCTAGTAAGTATATTAGGAATGATGTGTAATTCTTTAGAAGATACTTTTGTTGGTAACTCCAAAGTTTCTTCTTGTATGGTTCGTAATTCGGTTATCGCAACTTCTCTAGAAACAATATTAGGTTTCGCTTGCATTTCTCTAGCTAGTACTGCTTCCGCTAAGTCTGACGTTCCTTCCTGAGTAGTTGCTTGTTCTGTCATTGCTGCTTCTCTTGCAACAATGTCAGGTTCCGCATGACTTTCTTTAACTAATACTTCTTCTGGCAAGTCTGACGTTCCTTCCTGGGTGGTTGGTTGTTCAGTTATAGCTGCTTCTCTTGCAACAATATCAGGCTTTGCTTGACTTTCTATAGCTAGTACTGCTTCTGGTAAGTCTGACGTTCCTTCCTGGGTGGTAGGTTGTTCAGTTATAGCTGCTTCTCTTGCAACAATATTAGGCTTTGCTTGACTTTCTATAGCTAGTACTGCTTCTGGTAGGTCGGACGTTCTCTCCTGAGTGGTTGGTTGTTCAGTTATAGCTGCTTCTCTTGCAACAATATCAGGTTTTGCTTGACTTTCCTTAGCTAGTACTGCTTCTGGTAGGTCGGACGTTCTCTCCTGAGTGGTTGGTTGTTCAGTTATAGCTGCATCTCTTGCAACAATATCAGGTTTTGCTTGACTTTCCTTAGCTAGTACTGCTTCTGGTAGGTCGGACGTTCCTTCCTGAGTGGTTGGTTGCTCAGTAATAGCTGCTTCTCTTGCAACAATATCAGGCTTTGCTTGACTTTCTTTAGCTAGTACTGCTTCTGGTAGGTCGGACGTTCGTTCCTGAGTGGTTGGTTGTTCAGTTATAGCTGCTTCTCTTGCAACAATATCAGGTTTTGCTTGACTTTCCTTAGCTAGTACTGCTTCTGGTAGGTCGGACGTTCCTTCCTGAGTGGTTGGTTGTTCAGTTATAGCTGCTTCTCTTGCAACAATATCAGGCTTTGCTTGACTTTCCTTAGCTAGTACTGCTTCTGGTAGGTCGGACGTTCCTTCCTGAGTGGTTGGTTGTTCAGTTATAGCTGCTTCTCTTGCAACAATATCAGGTTTTGCTTGACTTTCCTTAGCTAATACTGCTTCTGGTAAGTCTGACGTACCTTCTTGGGTGGTTGGTTGTTCAGTTATAGCTGCTTCTCTTGCAACAATATCAGGTTTTGCTTGACTTTCCTTAGCTAGTACTGCTTCTGGTAAGTCTGACGTTCCTTCCTGAGTGGTTGGTTGCTCAGTAATAGCTGCTTCTCTTGCAACAATATCAGGTTTTGCTTGACTTTCCTTAGCTAGTACTGCTTCTGGTAAGTCTGACGTTCCTTCCTGAGTGGTTGGTTGCTCAGTAATAGCTGCTTCTCTTGCAACAATATCAGGTTTTGCTTGACTTTCCTTAGCTAGTACTGCTTCTGGTAAGTCTGACGTTCCTTCCTGAGTGGTTGGTTGCTCAGTAATAGCTGCTTCTCTTGCAACAATATCAGGTTTTGCTTGACTTTCCTTAGCTAGTACTGCTTCTGGTAAGTCTGACGTTCCTTCCTGGGTGGTTGGTTGCTCAGTAATAGCTGCTTCTCTTGCAACAATATCAGGTTTTGCTTGACTTTCCTTAGCTAGTACTGCTTCTGGTAAGTCTGACGTTCCTTCCTGGGTGGTTGGTTGCTCAGTAATAGCTGCTTCTCTTGCAACAATATCAGGTTTTGCTTGACTTTCCTTAGCTAGTACTGCTTCTGGTAAGTCTGACGTTCCTTCCTGAGTGGTTGGTTGCTCAGTAATAGCTGCTTCTCTTGCAACAATATCAGGCTTTGCTTGACTTTCCTTAGCTAGTACTGCTTCTGGTAGGTCGGACGTTCCTTCCTGGGTGGTTGGTTGTTCAGTTATAGCTGCTTCTCTTGCAACAATATCAGGTTTTGCTTGACTTTCCTTAGCTAGTACTGCTTCTGGTAAGTCTGACGTTCCTTCCTGGGTGGTTGGTTGCTCAGTAATAGCTGCTTCTCTTGCAACAATATCAGGCTTTGCTTGACTTTCCTTAGCTAGTACTGCTTCTGGTAGGTCAGACGTTCCTTCCTGGGTGGTATGTTGTTCAGTTATAGCTGCTTCTCTTGCAACAATATCAGGCTTTGCTTGACTTTCCTTAGCTAGTACTGCTTCTGGTAAGTCTGATGTACCTTCTTGGGTGGTTGGTTGCTCAGTTATAGCTGTTTCTCTTGCAACAATATCAGGTTTTGCTTGACTTTCTTTAGCTAATACTGCTTCTGGTAGGTCATACGTTCCTTCCTGTGTGGTTGGTTGTTCAGTTATAGCTGCTTCTCTTGCAACAATATCAAGTTTCGCTTGACTTTCCTTAGCTAGCACTGCTTCTGGTAGGTCAGACGTTCCTTCCTGGGTGGTTGGTTGTTCAGTTATAGCTGCATCTCTTGCAACAATATCAGGTTTCGCTTGACTTTCCTTAGCTAGCACTGCTTCTGGTAAGTCTGACGTTCCTTCCTGGGTGGTTGGTTGCTCGGTAATGGCTGCCTTTCTTGCTATTATATTTTGTTTAGCTTGACTTTCCTTTGCTAATATAGTTTCTGGTAAAACTGTAACTTCTTCTTGAATTATTGATTCTTCTGTTGTAGCTACATTTCTTCCTTCAATATCAGTTTTAGCTGTTATTTCTTTTGCTAGTATGGATTTTTTTAAATCTGATGTTTCTTCATGAATTATAGCTTCTTCTTTCATTGCTACTTCCCTTGCGACAACGTCTGTTTGTCCTTGTGTTTCTTTAGCTGAGACAGAAGTTGGCATTTCTGAGGTGGACTCGTCCGTTATGATTTGTTCTTTTATTGCAACGGACGTTGCGTCAGTACCTAAAACAGCTTTGCTCTCTTTTCCTCTCATTTTAATTGCAAATTTTTCCGATTCCTCTTGTAATATTATTTCTTCTGTCATTGTTGTGTCATTTAATATATACCTTGACTTTGCGTTGTATTCATTTGGTTTAAGTGTTTCTTTGATACTTTCCGCATTTTCTTCGAATTTCGATTCAAATATTTCAATTGCGTCGCTTGTTAATAACTTAGAAGAAGTTTGTGTTTCTCTGTGTTTATCTTTTATTTCAAAATCTGGTACGGTTTGCTCTACTACCGTTTCGTTTGTTGAGATTGCTTCAACGGTTGTATAGCTGTCTTTTGCATGCGTTTCTTTTAGTTTTGTAATATCAACTCCAATATCTACTATATCTTCCTGTACAACTAATTCTTGTGTGGATAGTGTTTTCTCTAAAATAAGTTCTGACTCTGCATACTTTGCTTCGTTCTTCTCGGAAACGGTTAACACTCCCACAGTGTCGCCAGCTATAGGTTCCTGAACAATGGGTGCTTCTTGAAGGGTTAGATCTAGGCTAGCAGTAAATTTATTAACTTCTAAAGTCTTGGCGAGATCACCCACTGTTTGCTGAGTAATTGTTTCTGTTATAGAAACACCTTTGTTTGGCATAAAAGTTATTTCAGCTGTACTCTTACTTTGTAAGCTATCTTTATTTAACGGTTTTTCACGTTCATTAACATTCATTTCTGTAACCACTATACTTTCTTGGACATCTCGGCTAAAGTGAACAACTTGTTCGTTTGGTTTTAATACACTGAGGATTCCTAAAATTTCGGCCGGTTTGGTTTCCTCTACAATGGTAGTTTTATTAGGCACAAAACTTGCCATTGCATGGCTACCTGACCTTGAATCTAAAATTAATTCCAACTCTTTTTCGTGAAGCGTTGTTTCCTCGACTATTACTTCACTTCTCGTCCCTTCAAAATGTATGTCAGCTGTCTTGTTGTGTGGGATGTTAATGATATCAAGTGTACCTTCCTGCTCACCAGATGTCACTTCAAGGACTACTGCAGTGTTTTTGTTGGTTGAATGAGTAACATTTGCATGCTGTGATTGTGTTTGGTCTGTAGTACTTTCAAATGTGTTAATGTTCGTGTCTGCTATTGTTTCTTCCTGAGTAAGGGCCCGACACGATACTAAATTCAATACTCCATAGTGTTCGGATCTACTACTCACTACCTCATACTCACCCTCTCGATCTTCTGGTTGAACTTCAGTAATGAGAAGCCTCGTCTCCTGTTCTTCCAAAGAGACGCTCACCCTCTTCGAGGCTGGCTTCAACAACTCGGCCAAATCAGATTCGACTTCCCCTGTTGTTTGGACTTCTGACACCACAAGGCTGTGTAGCTGTTGTGGCATAGCCTGTTTTGCTACGCTAGGAGAAGGAAATTCAATATCTAAACACCCTAATTCGTTTTCTGGAAGTATTTCTGTTTTCAAGGCCACCTCCTGCCCTACAACGTCTGGCTGGGCTACCCCTTGTATAGCTACACCTGCAGTAATTTTAGTAGCTTCTTTGTCTTGAGCTATTACTTCTGTTACATTAATGCTACGCTCTTCTCGGAAACGCAATTCGGCATTAGTTGTCTCGGGTTTGGCACCAAGTTTCAAAATACCTTCACTCTCCTGCACGGAAGTTTCTGTTAGAGATATGCTCTCATAAGGCAACTGCTCTGGAATTGCTTGCACCTTTGTTGGGATAATATCCGACACTATTTTTCCTGTACTGAGACTTGTTACAACCTCGGTTTGTTCATAGGCTTCCTGACCAGACACCTCTGTACTAGCTACTTGCTTCTTCGGTATATCTATCCCAGTGCATTCACCTTCTTTATCTTCTGTCACAATCTGGCTTATCGTCACTACTTTCTTTGCTTTCTCAAATGCCAGTTCTGCGCTCTTTGTATCTGGCCTGAATGTACCAACGAAATGCTCTTCTTGTTCAGAAATATTTGTTTGTGTTTGGATAATGCTTTCAAGTGGAACTTGTCCAAGTTTAGCATAAGCTGTGTTAGGTGCTGTGCTTGTAAATTCAGTTAGACCAAATTCTGCTATAACTTCTGATTTCTGGGCTATTTCTTGTGGAGTAATATCTGGCAACGCCGTTCTTTCTTTAGGCACTTCTGGCATTACATAATTACCTTCCTTGTCCTGCAATGTCACTTCAGATATAGTTATAACCTTCTTTTCTTCGAACTCAATTTGAGCCTGGTTTCCAGTAGGTTTGAATGACTCGTTAAACACACCTTCTTGTTCATGAACAATGCCTTGTGAGATTATAATACTTTCAACTATGTCTTGCTCATGGTGGGCTTTTTCCTGAGTTGGTGCTGCGTGTTTAACTACACCGACATGCATTTCTGTCAAAACCTCGCTCTGCTGAAGAGACTCCTGACTTAATATTTCACTCTGTGCCGTTATTTTTTTGGGCAATTCTTCAGGTTGGAGAATGCCCTCCTTGTCCTCAACAGTAACTTGTGTGATGCTGACACTGCGCCCTTCCTCGAAAGTCATCTCTGCACTTTTTTTTACACCGCGGAGGCCTTCCTTGAGATCTCCTTCGTGTTCTTGTACAGTTTCTTCAGTTTGTATTATACTCTCAAATGGAAGTTGGTTCAAATTGGCTGTCATTGTGTGCACTGACTCTGGAATGAACTCTCCGATACTAACACCTGTAATTACTTCTGATTTCTGAGCTACTTCCTGAGCAGATATTTCAGCCTCGGCTAATTTTCCAGTTGGCCTTTCAGGAGTAATGTACGTACCTTCCTTATCCTGTGTCACAACTTCCGTAATAGTGACACCTATTCCTTCCTCAAATGCAATATCTGCACTTTTTGTATTAGGTTTGAATGTCCCAGTAAAGTCTTCTTCACGCTCACGAACTGTTACTTCAGTTAAAGTCAGACCTACAAAAGGAACTGATTCAGAAAGGGCTTGAGCACTTGTTGGGATAACTGATAGTAATTCTGTAACTCCCATTTCCGTCAATACCTCAGTTTTTTCTGCAACTTCCTTACCTGTTATCTCAGGCTGGGCAATTCTTCCTTTAGGCTTCTCTGGTGAAGTGTATGTTTCTTCTTTGTCTTCTGAAACAATTTGTGTTACGGTAATACTCCTACCTTCTTCAAATGTCATTTCAGCACTCTTACTGATCATTCTGAGATCCGACTTGAGCTCTTCTTCACTTTCTCTCACTATTGTTTCAGTCTGAACTAAACTTTCAAATGGCACTTGTTGTAGGTTTGCTGTCATTCTATGTTCAGTAGTAGTCAACATATCTCCCACACATAATTCAGTGTGAACTTCTAATTTTTCCGCCACTTCATGTCCAGAAATATCTGGTTGAGCTTTCTTTCCTCGGGGTATTTCCATAACATCAAGTTTTCCTTCTTTGTCTTCAACCAATACCTCGGACACAGTTTGAACTCTCTTTCCTTCTTCAATAACAATTTCTACATTTCTAGTGGTTGGTTTAAACTTGCCACTAAACTCAGACTCCTGTTCTTGAGCCAAACCTTCAGACACAAATATTGACTGGAGTGTTTCCTGTTCTGGATGAGCTTGTTCAAGAATTGGTTTCAATTCATTAATTTCCTTAACTGAATGCTGTGCAATGGTTTGGGACTGTTCTGCGACTTCTTGGCTTTCACTAATGTCTGGAAGTGCCTTCCTCTCCTTAGGCAGCAATGGTGCATTATATGCAAGCTCTTTGTCTCCCAGAGTTACCTGAGAAACTGTCACACTGTGTTCGATTTCAAAATCTAAGTCAGCTCTTCTGACACTTGGTATTTTGTCTCCGGAAAACTCGCCTTCTCGCTCATTCACTGCGTGCTCAATATGAACCAGGTTCTCGTATGGCATCTGTTCTGTGATTGCATGAGCTGAGGTTAGAGCTTCTTGAATAAATTCATTTACTCGCATTCCAGCAACTATTTCAGATTTTTCTGCTACTTCATGCCCTAATATATCCGGCCTAGCTATCCTCTCTTTGGGTTTTTCTGGTGTAACATATTCGCTTTCTGTGTCTCCAGCAATTGTAGATATAATTGTCACACTACGTCCTTCTTCAAACAAAAGTTCTGCTTTTTTCGAATGTGGTGTGATAAATTCGGAGAAATCGCCCTCATGCTCTCTGATTGTGGCTTCTGTTTGAACTATGCTTTCAAAAGGTACTTGTTCAGGTAAAGCTTTTGCAGAGGCTATGGCTTCCTTAGGAATATGGCCTATGCCAATCTCGGTAAATACTTCTGATTTTTGAGCCACTTCTTGGCTGGTGATATCGGGATGAGCTATTCTCTCTTTTTGTTTAATTGGGGCTACAAATATGGTTTCTTTATCATCTAAATTAACTTGAGTTACTGTCACACTACGACCTTCTTCAAATGCCAGCTCAGCACTTTTAAGGTCAAGTTTTAACTTTCCTTGAAACTCACCCTCGCTTTCCTGCACCGATGTTTCGGACAGCACAATACTCTCAAAGGGTAACTGTTCAGAAGTAGCTTTTATTTTATTTGGCTGTTCGATCATTACTTCTCCTGTTCTGCTTTCTGTCACCACCTCAATCTTTTGAGCTACCTCGTGTCCAATTACATCAGGCTTCGCAAACTTACCCTCTGGTTGATCTGGGATGGTGTATTTCCCCTCTTTGTCCTGACATATTACCTCTGTGACAGAAACGCCTTTACCTTCCTCAAAAGTGATATCAGCACTCTTCTTTTCGGGCTTGATGTCATGTTTTAGCTCTCCTTCCGTTTCTCCTGGGGCTGTTTCTGATTGTATGATACTTACATAAGGTGACTGTTGTGCAGTAGCTTGACCTCTTTCCGGAGATTCTCTTAACAGTTGTGCAACACTACTTTCTATCACAACTTCACTTTTTTCAGCCACTTCTTGTCCAATAATTTCGGGCACCGCTGACTGTTTCTTAGGTTCTTCTTGTGTGAGTAATTCTCTCTCTTTGTCTTCAATTGTGATTATAGTTGTGGTGATACTTTGACCTTCTTCGAATGCAGTTTCAGCCTTCTTGGCCTGTGGGGTGATATCAGATTTATATTCGCTTTCGCTTTCGCGAATATTTATTTCACTCAATATAATACTTTGATAAGGTATTTGCTCATATCTAGCTTCAGCAGTTATTGGCTTCTGCGGGATGATTTGCTCGATGCTTAGGTCTGCAATTACTTCTGAACTGATAGCAACGCCTTGAGCTGTGATGGCAGATGTGGCTTTTTCTTTTTTCGGTGCTTGGGGTGTCACCATGGGATGTTCTTTGTCTTCAATGGTAATCTCTGTCACACTGATCACTTGTCCTTCTTCAAAGGTTACATCGGCTTGTTTTTGTTCAGGTTTTATCTCTCTGATGTATTCTCCTTCCCTCTCTCCCAAAGTAGGGTGCAGCATTGTCGCACACTCTAACGCTTCTTGTTCAGGGTAAGCTTTTGCCTCCTTCATTACGAGTTGTTTAAGAATATTTATGTAATCATCAGCAACTACTTCTACCTTTTGAGCCACTTCACGACTTAAGATGTCTAAAATTGCCTTCCGTTGCTTAGGCATTTCCAATGCTTCTAAAATAGTTTCCTTGTGTTCTGCAACAATCTCTGTGACCGATATGCTCTCTCCAGCGTCTACGGTTATATCCGCTTTCTTTTCCTCTGGTTTTAAGTCTTTCTCTAAGAGTTTTTCTACTTCTGTTATAGCCGTTTCTGTAACCACCAATTCCTGATATGGTTCATTGTCACGTTTTGCTCTTCCATGAACTGGCTCTTCCTGGACTAGTTTTCCTAGGTGTAGCTCGGGTAAAGTTTCTGACTTAAGGGCAATTTCACGACCTGGTACCCTAGGAGTTGCCGAAATCTCTTTTGGAGTTTCCTCTGTAACATACTCACTTTCCCTTTCATGTGTCGTGACCTGGGTTACGGAGATTCCTGACATGCTGTCAGTCCATTCCATGTTAGCCTCTTTTGTGTCTGGTCTAAAGTCTTTCTGAAACTCCCCTTCTTTCTCAACCATCTGTGCTAATGTGATCAATAAACTCTCCATAGTTGTCTGCTTGGATTTTGCTACCCCTTTTGTAGGCGCTTCTTCAATAAGTGGTCCCGTGACGTATTCTGGCAACACTTCAGATTTTATCGCAACCTTTTGGGTTGCAAAATCGGGGTTTGCGAAACACTCGCTCTGCTGTTCCGGTTGAGTATATGAGGATTCTTTGTCCTGGGTAATCACTTCGGTTACAGTCACCCCTTCTTCCTCCATAACAATTACGTCGGCCAGTTTACGGTCGGGTTGAGAACCCAATTTGTGTGTCTTGAGACCTTCACCTAAAACAGTCTCCTCGATAACGGTCTCCTGGAACAAATCTTGTCCTAATTTAGCCACACCTGTCTGTGGTTTATCTTTCTTTAGCTGGCTAGCGAACCCTTCAGCAAGAGTTTCTTCCACAACAAGAGAATGCAGTGGATGAGTTGGAGCAGCTTTAACTTTGTGGCTCTCTGGCAAATCACCAGGTTTGAAATCGCCTTCTTTTTCATTTATCTCCGTCTGTGTAACGGATAAACCCGATTGAGGTGTAAACTCTTGCTCTACCGTAAACACCTGAGGAATGTCCTTGCTCTCCATTATTTCTTCTCTTTCCTGAGTAAGTGTTTGCGACACTTGCTTAGCCTCTTGGGTTTCAATGTTTATTGTCGCTTCGTCAGTCCTATATTTCAACACGTCAGAAAATTCTGAAGGTACACTTTCAGCCTGAATCTCGGAAACAGAAATTGATTCCTCAGGCCTCAAGCTAGGCTCGGCATACGCACCTACTGGGGTCCTTAAAGGCAGTAACTCTCCTTCAGAGTCTTGTACAATGGGCCAAGAAATTCCCGAAGTTTCAAGACATGTAATAGATGTGCCTGCTTGTTTCCCTTGCGGTTTGTCCCCTGGAGCAAACTTTCCTTCCTTTTCCCCGATTGTGGTGACAACTGTGATAAGACACTCACGTTCAGAAAACTCCACTTCAGCCCTCTTCTCCTCTTTCTCTTCAATCGTGAATTCGCTTTGAGGCTGTTGAGACTCTACTTGTCTGACGGCGACTCCCTCCAACACTGTCAAGTCCTGTGTCGCATGAAACGTATCCGGTTTACGCTGAATAACCAGATCCCCTTCTTTTTCCTGAATTCTAGTTTCAGATACCTGCAGCGTCTCGCCTGGTGTAATGGCAAATTCCGCTTGTTGTGACTGTGGCAGTCGCCCAGGGAAGTATTCCCCTTCAGTCTCTGGCGCGTGTGTCTCTTGAACGGTCACCTGTTGCTGGGTGATCACACTCTTGGTTGCCACCTCTGTGGCGACAAACAATTCCGGGTAGTACTTGCCAGGCTTAGTTTCTGCAAACACCTCGCTTATAACAAGTGATTCGGAGGATGGTACCTCTACCCGGGGTTTCACTGAAGTTGGTTTGCTCAAGATGTCAAGTTTGTCTTCAGATTGGCCTTCGTTCACTTCTGTTACGGACAAGCCCTCTTGTGGCACCACACCTGTGGTCGCTTGTCGGCTTTGAGGTACTTTATCGTGCTGTACGTCGCCTTCTTTAAGGGAAACTTGCATCTCGGTAACGGACGTGGCTTCCTTTAGAGTCATAGAAAACGTCGCCTGGGTCTTCTGTATTTCTAATCTTGTACTAATGTTTCCTGTCTTGTTTTCAGTTGTAATCTCACTGACAATTATGCCTTCGCTTGGTACAAAAGTCTTGCTTGCCTCAAACGTCTGTGGCTTGAAAGTCGTCTGGAACTCTCCAGTTTGAGTTTGGATGTCTGGTTCAGTAACCTGGTATGGTTGTATGGTGTCTAGAGTGGGTGCTGCTCTAGCACCCTCTGGTTTGAGCCCCCTGATAGTTTCTTCCTCATGTTCTTCTGCCCTAACTTCCTGTTCTGATACGGCTGTGTGAGTCAGCAAGCTTACTTTCACATGCTCCTCGGCCAACTTGCCGCCTGTTAATATCTCGGTGGTTCGTGCAGTAGGGATGCTCTCTGAAACTTGTGAAGGTGTACTAATTAGGGGTAGCCCTTTCAACGATGTGTCCGGTAATGGTTTAAGCTCCTCTGTGTATTCCTCTGTTATCGTCTCTTCCTCCGTGTCGGGTCTGATGGCCTTGATAGTTTTCTTTACCTTCCGTTTCCCCCCTCCCACTATCTCTATCTCTATCTCAATCTCCTCCTCTGATTCCTGCCTAACTATTTTCTTCTTTTTCTGTCTAGTAACCTTTCCCTCTTTAGTTTTTTCGATTATTATCAATTCCTCCTCCTGTTCCTCTTCCTCGGTTTGTTTGCGAGTGTCGGACTTGTCATCCGGCTGAGTTACGATGGCCAATGATCGCTGAGTGACGACCGTCGTCACTTGATCATCGGCGGGCACCTCTGTGATTGTGACTCCCTCCTCCCTGTTATCTGGTGTCTGTTGTGGTTTTTGTTGTCTCATGTCCACAGCTGTCTTGGAGGCTGTGCGCACGTCTGTTTCTTGAAGGGTTTCTGTGGAAGTATATGTACATGTGATAGTGGCAACTTGCCAATGTAGCTTACAGTGTTATGTGTCAAAATTCACCATAGCTTATACTTTAATGCGATTTTATTATTGTGTTGCATACTAATACTCAAAATAGACAAATTTATAGGCTTAGTAAAATGCAAGTTTACAATTGTAAACAGAGACCAAGAATTGAATCTATATAGGTCTACAGATGATTAAATCTGTAATTATTACTAAATAAATTGCAGTTTTCTAATTATTTGTTTTTGTTCATATTATAGAATCACTGACCGGAAATTTAAAAAAAAACTGCTTTTATTATAAAGGTAAGTACAAATAAATAATTAATAATCATTATGTATTTTTGTAAAGTATAATATGGTTAATTTGCTTTGTTTGTTCCCATAATATAAGCCAAAAAAATATAATTGTTGTTATATGTTTGCTTATATTATGTGAGTTAATACCAAATTGTTTATATATCGTTTAGTTTTGGTAAATTGTGCATGCGTTGAAGCAACTATGTGTAATGGATATAGCTGTATTTAAAATGTAAAGCATTTTTTTAAGAATTTGAAAGCTTGGTTTATTAAAGTATGTCTATTAGAAAATTGTGTAACTAAGCAGACTACAGCAAGGATTGGCTTATGTTTACATGTATTTCACAGAAAGCATTATAAAGGTTGTAGCAAAGCTGTAAAAAAAAAAACTATCATACTGAATAGAATAGAAAAGAGAAAGCGTGTAAAGAGGTCAAACCTTAAAGCAGAGCAGAGCACATTGATTGTTAGTTTTGCTGTTGTTGTGGAGATGTGGAAGCTATGGCAAAGCAACAATGAAAAGTGTCTCATGTTTAAAGGGATAAAGACAGAATAATGTATAGAGTAAGAGGGAATTACGTGACAAATAAAGCATTAGAGTCTTGCAGAGCCAAAGTGATATAGTCATTGCGGCAGTGACATGAATCTTATAACTATAGCAAAAAAAAAAACATTAATACAAAGCTGGGCAAGTAGTGTATAGTAGAAAGCAGGGAAGTATTGCCATTTGAAGCAAATATAGTGAGGAAAGTATAGCAAAGTGTAACAAAGATAACAAGAAGTGTACAGAAGACAGATTGCTATGCTAAAGTGGAAAAAAGAAAAACAATTAAGAAGCTAGAAAAATAAGGTTAATTAAGACTGTGGAAGTAAATTAGTTGCTAGGTCTTAATGAGATAAGACATACAGATGACATTTAATATTAAAGGAACAAAGAATTGGCAATATGAGGAAAAAAGAGTTTGTATTATAGTTAGTCAAATAAATGTATCAAGGTTTGAAAGGAAAATTACTTAGAACAAAGAAAGCAATATATGTCACAAAACACACAAATTAACATTTTTATTAAGAAAATAAATTACTACATTTCATAATTTCATGAAAATATGAGGCTATTATTAGTTTGATAAAAAAACAAAACAATATGAGTAAGATACAACTTAAGGGAAACTGTTATATTTAATTTAGTTGAATTGATTAATTTTATTTCATACAAATAGAAACACAACAGATACTGACCTTGAAATAATTTTATTATCTTTTATTTAATATAGCTATAAAGCAAAAGCCATTCACAAGCAACATTGACAAAGGCGAAATAAAGGCAGTTACATAAATAGAGATTTGTATTTATGTTATGGTTTTAATATAGTGTGTGAGTGTTTAATTGAGCCATATGTTATGGAGGTCAAACCAGTTGATTAAGACAGGACATTTAAGACATTACTGAGTTGAAAATTGAAACTGAAAAGAAAAGAGACACAGAAGTAATTAAGTCGCATTGGCAAGACATATTGTTAAAGGCTTACTAATTCTTTCTAATGTTTTGTGGCAAGCTTATTCTATTAATCATATTCATAGGCGCCCATAAATAGGTAATAAGGGGGGCTCCCCCTCCTTTGTCACTGAAATATTAACTTTTTTACTGTGCATTTTTATGAAAAAATAAAATTATAAGTTTGGGGTCTAGCTACAATTTGCTGCTATTAACAACTTTGAATGAATCACCAATATTCAAGTTAACAGATAAAAATGATAAAATGACGATTTCCTCCCATTTTCTCTTTAACAACTTTATTTAAGTTTGTTGTATTCAATAAATTTGTGAAAAATATGTTTCATTTCAATAGGTTCAGCAGCAACTACATTTTGTTTTTTGTTAATTTCTTAGAATCTTTCTTTTTGCTCAAATAGACGCTTGAGAAACTCATTAGCTCATAATTACATTCAAATTCTCTAAAATTTCCTTCCACAAAGTTAAATTTCTAAAAAAATTTCTCAAAAGGGGATGTCACACCTCCGGTAGATGGGACTCCAATCTGTCCATCTGTAAAACCCATATGGGCGCCCTTGATCATATTAACTAAATCTCGCTCCACTTTCACAAATATAAGTAATTAACTGCCTAGAAAGTTATTTAAAACATCGAGTTAAAACATTTACTTAATTACTTACACAATCACTTACTGATTAAAAAAACAAACTAGGTTTCTAAGGTGCTATGTAGGCAAAATACATGTCTTAGAACTTGTTAGGAGCACTATTGATAAAGCCAATATATAATTTTTTACCAATATCTAATTTTCTGATCTAGGTTTCTAAGTCAATACTTTTTCTTCAATTCAGATACAAATCTATTTTTAGTACCGTGTCTTACTACCCATTCGGCTATAAACATATATAATAATTAAGCTAATGCTTTAGGGATAAGGAATGTTGAACTAGAGAGAGAAACTATTTAAGAAAATTCGTCCTCAATACAATCGAGATTCAAACCCCAATCTCCACGTCATTGGCAGACGAGTTTATGGCAATGGTGACGTGTTAGTATATTCAACCACCGAAGTGTGTAATCCTACTCCATATAATTTTATCTAAAAAGGAACACACACAATACTTCATAGTAATAGTTTGTTGGTGTACAAACTAAACTTATGTTAATTTATTAAGTATTTTTTTGGTAAATAAAGAAATACATTGTTAATTCGATTAAAATATAAATTGTTTAACTTATCATATTATTGTCATCAGGTGCAACAATACTGTCTTACAGTGTGTGCTGCGGTTTTATGTAAAAAAAAATGAAAGTCTAAAAATTGATCATTTTAAATAAATTATGAAATATACATATTTTTTTAAATAATTTTAATTATATTGATTCTCAAAATTATATTTAAATAACAGTTCTACAAAAAATAATGCATTGGTGTGGCAAAATAAATTTTAGAACCGTGCTCTTTTTTTCACGTGATCGAAAATGTTGATATTGGAAAAATTTAACTTATTTTACTGGTTTTAAATATTGACTGCGAATCTCTAATAGCCACTAAGGAAAATACCTTGGATATAGTTGGTAAGAGTGTGGACTAATACTTAAAACAACTTAACTAAATCACCCAGTTTTACAGTTTAAATGACTAAATTATCCTATTATAATATAAAAATTGCAATAATATTCTCCCAAATTATTCTTCCACCTTAAACTTTTTTTATATCTCGACAACAAAAATTATTTATATCCATTCTATATGGATCTAATTTTAATTTCAAGTTGTACTAATCAAACTTAGAAGAAATCAAAACGTTTCAGTGCAACAAATACCCACTTAATTGCAAACTTAAGTTAATTTTTTTTAATAAAATCAATATAAAAACAAAAAACAAAATTTGTTAGTGAGTTTGTATTGACAATAACGAAAACTTTTTTTAACAAAAACAAAAATCATTAATCAAAAATGCAGATATTTAAGATAGAGTACAGAAGTGTGGCATTTTAAAAAATGGCTCAAGTAAAAATCTTTATATTAAATCACTAAACAAACTTATTATTTTACACCACCATTTATATTCATACAGTTAGAATAAGTGCCTATTAAAAAAATCCCTTTCTTTAGGGTACTTGGGGAAAATCGCGTTGTACACATTTTACAGCACTACTTTTATATCTCAAACTCCATAAAGATCTCAGAAAATACTTTTTTTTTATTATTTTAAATACGACAGAGACTTCTTTTAACCATAATATAAAGTGCATTAAAAAGTCTCATGATTGTCTAACAGATGTCAACACTACCTCTCTTTGAGCTAAAATTGAACTCTCTCGCATTTTCTGCATTTCCTTAAAATGAGGATGTAATAACCCTATCCTGCCTTAACTAATCTTCTACTTGCCTAACCTAACCTTTAATGAAAGCAGAAAATTAAAATTACAAAATTTTAACTCAATGAATTATTGCCGAATGGCTTGGAAATGTATAATAATACAGTGTAGAAACACTCTCTAATAATGTAAAGTTAGTGTTAGCGAAGGAAGACAACCTGAAGGTAGAGTTGGATTAAGCCTAGATAGGGACAAACACATGAAGAGAGAAGTGTGTTTGTCCCTACTTAGGCCTAACACAGCTACCCTTTCAGTTTGGTTTGTTTCACTATCACTTACTTTACATTATGTTATAAAATCTCAACTTAGTTACCAATACCTCATTAATTTATCACAATAAAAGCTATTACTATATAGACCTTCAGTATTGGACCATATAAACTATATTATAAATTTGTTTTAAACTAAATAAAATATGATAAATAAATAAAATAGATTTTTTCATACTAATATGCTAAATTTTTGTTTCAATCAAAGGGAATATTTCATTTTTAATTGAAACAAATGAGGTAAAATTGCTATTTTGGATCAAACCTTGTGTTTCCGTTTCATCTCTGGTACGAGTCTTCTTTTTAGTGGTTTTCTTTTTCTCTGAAACAATATGATACAACAAACTTTCGGTGACTTACATGTACACTCTGAGCCATTTAAAGGGTGTATGTGTAACATTCTCTCTTTATAATTTTTATCTTCAGAAGAAATATATTTCACATCCCTAAACCATTTAACCAATAACAAAATAGTATTAAAGTGCTAGAAAAGCTATTTTCGCTTACTAACAGTTGAATTATTTATAAAAATATGGTCGACTGGACAGTACACCAAGAGAGAATATACCTACTCAAATTATATAGAAATCGGTGACCTAGTGGTCTAGGGGTAAGGTGTCAGAGTTCTATGCTGGCGGCCAGGGTTCAATCCCCGGTCCTGGCATAAATTTATCTGATTACCAAACCCTTCCTTCACCTCTGACAAGACATCTTGTGAATGTGGGGAATGCCAGGCCTCCACCGTGGTTCAGATTCCACGTTAAACTGTAGGTCCTCCATTTCATCTCACAATCACCCTACCATTACACATTAGCATAAGTGCGTATAACCCGAACGGGTAGTAAGACGCGGTGCTAATAATAATAATAANAGGGGTAAGGTGTCAGAGTTCTATGCTGGCGGCCAGGGTTCAATCCCCGGTCCTGGCATAAATTTATCTGATTACCAAACCCTTCCTTCACCTCTGACAAAACATCTTGTGAATGTGGGGAATGCCAGGCCTCCACCGTGGTTCAGATTCCACGTTAAACTGTAGGTCCTCCATTTCATCTCACAATCACCCTACCATTACACATTAGCATAAGTGTGTATAACCCGAACGGGTAGTAAGACGCGGTGCTAATAATAATAATAATATATAGAAATCTATATTTATGCTGGTAGCCAAAAGGTAACCAACATAATTAACACAGTGTACTCAAAATTAAAAATGTACAGATACAGAAACACCAAGTTGCAACTAGGAATTATTCTTTTTAAGGAAAACCTCTTTTCGCTTTTGAAGATTTTTTTTTTCTGCACCACATCTTACTACCTGTTCGGGTTATATGCTAGGTATTTTGTTATATTTGGAAGAATGTACAAGAAATATGGATAGACACATAGAAGAGAATAAACACATTATGGCTTTTACAATGAAAACAAGAACCACACAGTTCACAATTTACATTGCTACAACTGGATAGAGAGGTAGTGGCTGCCTCTTGAAGAAAATCAATCATCATCGCCCAATCCCCCGACCTAGGTTTCATTTTATTGGAACTCATCAGGAGGAAGTATGAAAGGTGCACATTTTTTGGTTTCTTTTTTTAGGAAGTTGTGTTGCGAGTCTCTCATACTCCTTCCTGGTGTTCCAATAGAATGAAACATAGGTCAAGGAAATGGGTGGTAGCGATTGATTTTCCTCAAGAGGCAGTCATTACCTCTTTATCCAGCGGCAGCAATGTAAATTGTGAACTGTGTGGTTCTTCTTTTCATTGTAAAGGTGTAATGTACCTGATTTGACCCTAAAGGATATTTGAAAGCATTGACAATAATCTCGTTCTAATTTTACAAATGTATTTTATTTTATTTAAATAATACAATCTATTACGTGGTGCTTAAAGCACTTCTTCTTCCAAGAAGGCACAAGAGCCACTATAAATGACGTCAGTGTGCATGACGTAGGACCAGTAAAGTCAGAATGACAATTTAAAAGTCTTTAAAAAATAACTTCCTCTATCTCGAATGAACGATATGCATTTCTATACGGTAATTTGAGCCTGTTTCCTGTTCTCGAACATTCTACTTTCATCCAGATGTTTTTTATATTTTATATTTTATTTTTCTATACAGAAGCTTCTAGAAACTTCCATGAGCATTAGATATATATGAAAGATGGGGCAATAGAACAGCACTAGGAGTCCAGTCCTTGAGGTACTCGAACTGCAACTCCTGTCCGCTATTCCTACGATCGTGTTATCAGCCGCCTCTCTAAATTGCTATGCGACATGATCAGTTTTCCGATCATTACAAATAGTGATTACTGAATAAATAAATAGTATCAAACTTTACAATTATGTTATTATTAAATACTAAATAAAGTGATTTATATCAGTAACAATTATACATGTAACAAATGGATCCCCAACGTGAGTGCATTCACAATATAAACATTTCATAAACCTTATAATTTGCGTCTAAACGTGGGGCCCATAACGAAACTCTTCAATTGGCGCTCGATCACGGGGCTATAAATACTAATTATATCATCAAAATACCGTACCACTTTAATTAGTGCTCGATCACGGGGCAATTATCAGCTAATTAAACAGTATCACTTCAAATTGGCGCCCAACGTGGGGCATTCACAATATAAACATTTCATAAACCTTATAAATGGTGTCCTAAACGTAGAGGCATTATTCTATAACTCTTCAAATGGCGCCTAACCGCGGGACGATTAAATAACTTTAATCACATAATTCTAGAACTCTTCAAATGGCTCCCAAACGTAGGGGCATTAAACAGTATCTCTTCAAAGATCATAATGTGTTTGTTCCCTTTTATATGTTTCAATCTACCTTTATTATGCCTTCTCTCAGATAAAACAAAACTAGGAATAAGTGTAAGCATAATACGGCTTAGATTACAATGACATTCCTCACTGGGACAATAGTTTTTGCTCTGTGAACATGCATTTATCAGATAAGGATTAACTGATTGAGTAGCAGTTGAATTGTGTTCTGGAACTTCATCATAGGATGTAGTTTAAAATCAAGAAATCCTTTGATTATCTAGATTTGTTTACCACACCAGAGATATAAAGAAAATGATAATGGTGGTGAACAGAACAGTAAACAAGGGAATCCATGGATACAGTGTACCAACCCAAACTTTCATTGATGGCTACACAATACCATTTGCATCCATCCAAACTCTTAAGATGAAATTACCACCGATGATTATAGTTTAAAGGTAAAGTATTTTTTATAACTAGCATACATGTGTTCATTTTATATTGAAGTATTTTGTGAAATTTTGTGTCCAAAAAACCCCATTTAATTTAAGTTACTAAGAAAATTCCTCTAAAAACTTTGAAAATATTCTCCAATAGTTTCTAGACACTTAGGGTCAGTTTCATAGTCAGAGTTAGTAAGCCCTTAGTGCGGTGCTATACTAAATACAAGATTACACCTTTCCTAAGCTTGAATGGGAAGGGCCAGTTTCGCATGTGTCGTCTTGTATTTAGTATTGAGCCATACTTTAGGCTTACTAAGTCTGACTATGAAACTTTCACTTTCAAACCTTTCCTAGACTCACTTTCTTATGAAGTTTTGCAAAACACAGATTCAACTTAAGCAACAGTTTTCTCGTATACTCATGGATATTATATACATATTTAACATTTAGAAACAAAATTTAATTACACTCAAATAATACTGCCGTAAAGAATTTAATATATTAAAACAACAAATACATAGTCACACAAAGTTAACAAACATTATGTTTAATGTTATCTGATAACACAGGAATACAAGAGGTCATTATTAGAATGTTACAGTTTGGTTTAACATCACACAATAGTCTACATGCACAAACATAACAATATAAAATTAAATGCCAACAGGTAAATAACAATAAATGGTTTATTTTTTACTATTGGAATGATCTAAGTTTCCCTAAAACAAAACCTCCTTGTAAATATGTATACAAAATATATAGTACTATAACTTATTTTTAATGCTGAGTATTATCATATGTAGAAAGTGTCCATGCTAACTTTGATACATAGTAAATATAATCTAATGTGTTTTTACTCGAAGGTATTGTCTCGTAAGTAATTGAGATAGTCCATTCTAATCTACTTTTGTCAGGTTTTGTCCCTAAAAGACCTTAGTTAGTAAATTATAAACATCGCAAACAAATGAATAGGTACTGAAGTAAATTTCAAGAAGGAAATATTTATTATCTCCCACCCTTTCTTCACAAATCTTCAGTGTCAGGGTGGTTTGTTAAATGTTTGACTAGCCATAGTAGCACATTGACGACGAACACACACAATATCAGAATGAACACCATTTGGAATGTCGATAAGACGTTTGTACCATGTCGTATCACTCGCATGCCAGTTAGGTACGAATACATGCAAAAGACGCAGTTAGTTTCTAGCTGGAGCCGGTTGGTCAGGACTGAACATACACAAAAACAAGTAAAAACACTAAAGCTCTTATATATATAAAAACAATTAATGAAAAAAATAAACTTAACAATTTTGATATTACATAATAGCATCTACAGCTTATTATTAAAATAGATGCAGAAGCCTTTAAACTACATATAATTGTTTATGTGTGTATGTGTATATGTATATATATATATATATATATATATATATATATATAC
>CABFOV010001235.1:109183-127728 GCA_902141375.1 Timema poppense
ACACACACATACATACACATAGACATAGACATATGTAGTTTAAAGGCTTCTGCATCTATTTTAATAATAATTTGTAGATGTTATTTTGTAATATCAAAATTGTTGTCTTTTTTTTAATTACAAACTTTATTGGGAATAAGAGTGTTTTCAAGTTAATTAATATTTAACATAAGAACAATGTAGTAAAACTTGGTACACATAATGTCTTGGGATCCTATCTTCAACTAATTATAGTTTGACAGTTAAATATATTGCATTTTATCTCCAACATATCTTGATAATACTTCAAGCATAAGAAATGTATTATTTTTAACAAAATCATGATTTTTATAGCTTCAAAAAGATATATTATAATTATTTGTATGTAATGAAATCATTTAAAATACATTTTTGGGTTGATAAGTACAAGCAATGTTTTATTTCCTAATTGAACTTATTGGTCTCATTTTAAATATACAAGGCTCCAATCAGGTTTATTTTATTTTTTGGCAATTTGGTAATTATTCGTAAATTAAGAAATTACAACTGGACACGAGAACCGCTCCCATGCCCAGGTGTTATTTATCAATATTACAAATATGACACTTGATGTGGCTTTATATTCAACATAAAGATAATTTTTATCTCCCAAGTGTCACTACTCATGTACAATTAATTGTACAAACGTTAGTTTCTCCAATATAGTAATTATTTTGGACATTGCTACTCCTTAATGTATCAGTGGTGATTCTTTTAATTTTTTGAAAACTACCATCATACAAAAATAATCTTTTAAATATTAATGTAAATTAAAGCATCCATTAGTTACAAACCAAAATTTGACAACACAACACCACATACCTTGTATGTGAACTTCACCCTGTTCAGTGAGATGTACCCTCTCAGTGACCTCTCGTGTTGATGTCTTAAAAAACAGGTCAAAAATATATTATTCTGGGGTTAATATATTTAGTTGCATTTACATTTCTTACACATACTTTTGAAAAGCTGGAAAGATACTTGGTTATTAATTAATTATTCTGTTTGAGCTTATAACAAAATGACACAAATAAGTTTGTGTGTATTTTAATCTAAGGCATAAAGAAGAAGGAGGGATCCTTTGGAGAAACTGTACTTTAATTTAGTTAAGTCAGAGGTTGGCAACTGGTCGATCTCACAGAAATATTCAGATGATCGTTTTTTTATAGTAAAGTGGGGACATAAGTATTTGAGGAAGGTTGTATAAAAAGAATAAACAATATTTAAACATAAAAAAGTAATGCGGAAATGATAGTCCCGAGGACCTTTAATAATGTTATAAATCGATTGGGGCCCAAGAAGGTTGCCGACTACTGATCAAGGTTAATGATCCTAGAATTGATCCTCAATCATATTAACTGACCATATTACAAACCCTACCACTGCCTATATGATTGAGGAGCGAATTGAACCCTAGTCAGATTTGCCAGACATGTCCTTAGAGCGATGAATTCCCTCTCACCTGAGTAGCTTCTGTACTCTCCCATGCATGCGGCCAAAAGTCCTCAGGGGCAAAGTGCGTGATGACCTCCTCGACAGACACGTGTTTTAGCTCCACCATCCGCATGAATGCGCGGAACCCAACGGTAGATCCCACCGCCACCTCGTCGGTCGTCGACTCTTCAGTGAGGATCTGGGAGATGATGGGGCTGTGGCCCTCCCTCTCAACTAACTGCACCATCGCAGACTGAGCCTCCGGTGTGCGCAGAGCTGGGAACTTGTCGGCCTGGTACATGGTGGTGATCTCGCTTACGGCTACCCCTTGGCGCACCAAGAAACCAATAGTCGCGAGCTCCCGCAGGGGTGATTCTCCTGGGCCAAACTCGTCTGCGCGGACAAAGTTCATGAGATTGGAGACCTCCGTTGCAATCCTCATCTCTTCCGTTCTCATGATTTCTTCTATCTTTGTTATCACCTCTTCAGTATCATATAGGATCTCTTCTGGTTTAACTTCCTTCACAGTGACTTTCTCCTCTTGTGTCGGCTTCTTTTCTACCTTTGCCTTTCTTGTTTTTGGCTTCTTCTCGGTGAGCTTTTCAACGCTTGCATCTGGTTGTACCTCTGTGATGGTCACAGACTCTTGGATGGGCACAATCCTCTTAGCCTTGGTTTTCTCAACTGTCTCTTCAAACTCTTTCACCAAGTTTTCGGATGTAACCTCGGATACAACCACTGGTTCTTGGACTGGTACACTGGGAACAGCCTTCTTTTTAGGTATCTTCCGCTGGAACTCTTCAGCAGTAGACTCTGTCGTGATCTCAGAGATGTTCACAGATTCCTGGATCGACACCTTCTTTTGCGCTCGTCTCTTTAAGGATGTTTCTTCAAACTCTTCCACCAGGTCTTGGGTCTGAACCTCAGAAACCATTACAGGTTCCTGGACTCCCCATCGGGATTTCCTCGCCACCTTCTGGGATATCTTCTCGGTGAACGCTTTGACCTCGTACTCGGGCTGAACTTCAGAAACTGTCACAGATTCCTGTACCGGCGTGATCTCCTTGGCCTTCTCTTCGGGTCTTTGGATTTCAGTGACTTGTTCGTCGTCAATCTTTTTGCACGAAGCGATGGCTGAAACTTCGACAGGTTCCTGAAGATGAAGGATCCTCTCAGCTGTCCCCTGATTTGAGACAAACTTGCACATTACTAGTATTATTACAACAACTCCTACTACTCCTACTACTACTACTACTAATACTTTTGATGAACCATCCCTTCACATAACTAAATTAGATCAAAGCAAATTTCTAACAATAAAATAATACTAAAGGAGTATTTTAAAAAAAAGCACTGTCTTACCTTTTCAGTAGTTTGTGTGAAGTGTTTAGTAGATTCAAGGACTTGGACTTCCTGGATATCTACAGTTGCCCTAGAAATAAAACATTAAACTTTATTGTCAATCATAAAAAGGAATGTTTTCTATTAAGACTTGATAAAACCAACCTATGTTTTAGATTTGTGTTTTGGACTTGTTTCTATCTCATACTCCCCATAACTGTCCTTGACAATCTAGTGACTGTCTTAACCATTTGTATAAACAAACTCAACATTATCAACTGTCTCCAGCCTGTGACTGGGTCAGTTTAATCAAATGCCTACAACTTCCTCTGTCCTTCCACCATTCTTCCTCCTCTAACTGCTCCATTATTCTCCTCTCACTTGCACACTCTATGTTATCTGCTCTTCCCATCTCTTTCTTGGTCTCCCAAGGGGTATTTTACCTACATACTTCATCTCCATCATTCTCTTTGGTATTATCTCATTTTTACATCCTCATTACATAAGCATACCATCTCAACCTTGCATCCTCTACTATCTCATGTACTCTCGGCAGTCCCAATCTTTCCCAGAATGCTTAATTTATAATCTTGTTTTTCTTTGTGACAGCTAACATGCTCCTCACAAACTTACTTACCGTGGCCTCCACTTTCCTCGTCTCTTTTAAATCCAATGTGCATGTTTCTGCTGCATATGTGACAATGGGTACAAAGTAAGCCCTATACAGCACTTTATCACACTTAAAGGGCACCTCTCCTCCACATAGCAGGTATCTTACATACCTGTTGAACAACTCCCCCTACCTCCCTCTTATTAGATCCTCTCTACTCCCATCCTTCGCCCCAATCATAAAATATAAACAAACTATGTCCTTTAAATGGTCATTCAGCTACTGACGACTATAATTCTGCACCAATACTTCTAATGACAATCTATAACATAGGGACTAACTTGCTATCTTCTTCGAATGTGACGTTATCAATCTTCTTCCTCCTATCCTCCCGTTTCTTGTCCAGTCTAACCCTCTCTAGCTTCACTTTATCCTTTTCTTCTTTCGCTTGTTGAATCTCCAACCTTTTCTTTTCCTCTGGCGCCAGCTCTGTTGAGATAATCCGGTGGTTTAGTGACATTACACATACATAACATGTACTGGTGAATGGAAGTGAAAATTGCTATGTAATAACCAGCACCAGAGGACTTGTGAGCCAAGGCATCAGTTTTGTCTTGTCTGGTTTTCCGGGTAAAACAATATAGGGGTTTGAATCTGTATTTCTAGTGAAGTTAATTTAGCTTTAGCTAGATTATAATTTACTATGCTAATAGGAAGCTTTAATTTATTGTAGTTGTTTGGATATCATTATTGTGTTTGATTCATCTCCTCTACAAAAATGTGGGTACATTTCCTATACATTTTATCTACCTCATTCCTACTCCAATAATGTATATATGCAAATTGCCCAAATGAGCAGAAATATGCTGTGTACGAAAATATATTTAGTTTCCTAAGTAATTGGTTAAAGATCAATCCAACAACAGTTAATTAATAACAATCCATTGGTTCAAAGTTAGGTTATCTGCATTCTGCAGTATATAATTAAAATCACAATCGACAATGATTTTTTCTTTAATTTGCACAATACTCTTGCTTTAAATAAATAAGAATCTTCAAATTCAGCTCGGTCTCAATGAGAAAGGCAGGAAACCGAACTGGATTGTTACACCTTAGCTAAATTATTAATGTCAAGTTATTGCTAATTTCTGCTTTTAGTATGTCTGTAGCATTAATTGGCTTCAACAATTACAAAGCTACACCAATAAAAAAAATTATTGGTGTAGCTTTGCAATTTGTCGAGTTGCTAACAGCTTAAATACTCAATTTATGTTCATCATTCTGGGCTGTTAAATTTATTACAAATTAATATTAAGAAGAGGAAATCCAAAGTAATTTAATTGCATGTTGTCATAGTAATTTGATTTACCAGATTAAAATGAAATTTTAAAAAGTGCTGTGCAAGAAAACATTTTCTAAGCGATTTTAGTGAATGCATTTATTTAAGTATATGTAATATATTTTTCCAAGCATGAAACCATTAATTAAAAATATTCACACCTTGATTTGGCTTCAAGAATATTTTGTGAATTCAATTTTAGTTTACTTCAAATTGAAAAAGATGTGTTTGCACACTCAGAATATTAGTTATGATAGTTATTAACCAACTTTTTTTTAATCACAACCTCTTACTACCGATTCTGGATTTATTCAAATGTACAAATTACTCTAATGGGTTAAGGATGAAGGAAGCATTTTAGAGGCAATCACCCCACATTTTAATGGAAGGAGAGGGGTAAACAATTTAGGAAAAATCGAGATTGCAACCTTGATATCCCTGTCTTCAGCAAGGCAGTCTAACACGAGAGTGATACTTTAGACAATTCGACCACTGATGCTAGTAATCAATTATCACCAGACATCCCACTTGACCTTATTCCTCCAGTTAAGATTTAAATTAGTTGTAAAAATGGCACCTATCTTTCTTAGCTAG
Organism: Timema poppense; assembly: GCA_902141375.1. Taxonomy (NCBI): domain Eukaryota; kingdom Metazoa; phylum Arthropoda; class Insecta; order Phasmatodea; family Timematidae; genus Timema; species Timema poppense. The sequence continues at coordinate 114,520 of CABFOV010001235.1, forward strand.
ATGTGGCCCTGGCTAATCTTATGTGGGTTAAATAAAACTATCAAAACCATTAAAAACAACTCGTTACCTTGTACATAAAGTCGTGCTCGTGTGGTTTCTACGCCGACGTCACTGGTCGCCTTGCACACATATGTCCCTTCGTCCTCTAGTGTTGCTTTGTGAATGGTGCATGTCGTCTTGTTGTTTTTGATTCTTATCTGTACATTTTTGGTGTTGCGTATCGTCTTGTCATTGTGGTACCAAACTATGTCTGGAGCAAAATCGTTGTTATTTTAGTGTCTGCCATCAATTTGGGTACAATATTTAAAAAAAACTTTTCACTGTTCAGGTGGGATGGGAAGAAAATCAAGTTAAGGTGTGTATTTTTACCGTTTTTAAGATAAAATACATTTTTTGGCCAAAATAAATCAGTAAATATGTTAAGTTTAATTTGCTACACAAAGTAGGCCTACTTAATCTCAAGAGTAATTACATGAATTTGAAGGATTATCCAAGAATGTCGAATGTAGGATGCTCTCCTCCTACAAAGTATATCCCCCTCGTACAAAGTATGTTCCCAACAAGAAAACCAGAGTTAAACTTACCGGGTACAGGAGTTCCAGAATACTGACACTCGAAAACAACAGTTTCTGTCTCTGTGGCTCGAGTGTCCCTGATTTCTTGAACAAATGTTGGCACACATTGGGTGGCTGGAAAAAATCAAATTATAAAAATTAACCAAATAAGATTTAAGGTTTTAATAAAACAAACTATATCATGACTTTTTGCTAGCCAGCTAGAATCCAACATTAACAAAATTTGCTATAGCTATTTTTTATTTTATTTTATTTTTTACATCAAGTCATGTGAGCTGCAGCTGTCAATATCAATACAATTATAACAACATATTAATATTTATCTTTTTTTTTTAGTACCACATCTTATTAACCATTAGGGTTTTTTACATATGCACTACTATCACTACACCTGACTGAGACTTGAACCCCAATCTCCCAGTCATCAGAAGTCCAGTCTATTGTGAGAGTGTTGCTTTAAACCGATCGACCACTGAAGTAGGTTTTATCAATGTGGGGTGCAAAAACTGTTTGAATTTTCTGAAAACTCTCTTTCTATTGTGTTGTTACTATGTATGGTTTCCTTTTCATTAAATCATGAGGGCTTGACTGCATACAAACAAGATCAAATTTTCAAAAAATGTAAGTGAAAATATCAGAATAAAAAGTCAAACTACAAAAAACTGAATATATCTTTACTCAATGCATGCATTTAATAAAGAATAGCAAACCTTAAAGATTATCTTAGCCCTTACGAAGTGGCTGAGAGATATATTCGCAAGATTGTAATAACAGTTATTATGTAGGATACAGTAAGGATGTGCGAAGTTTCAAAATTTTTGACTTTGCTTCAAAAATGTATGTACTTTAACTTAGCCTGAATATTTTGTTTTAATTTGACAGTTCTAAATTTTACTATTAACGATAATGACAGCTATAATATACTTTATATTCAATTTTTACCAGTGTTTGTGCAGTTTTGCACATTACAAGTTAAGGTTTATGCAAAAGAAAAATGAAATCATTAATTGAATTAAACCTTTTGATAATAATTTGATCAATCAGATTAGGACAACATATTTTATATAATTTTGTAATACATAGTTTTTAAATTATATTTAGTGACTATAGTTTTTATAAAATGCACAATTAAATTTTATTTCCAGGATAAAACTTTTTTTTTTATCATCTGAACTTTGATTAGGCTTTGGAAATATTTCATATATTCGATTCGGCTACACTTTGAATGGAAAAATTTGACTTGGCATCCCTCTAAAGTGCATAGTTGCATATTTCAATATTTAAATTAATGACTGGTAAAAAAACAACTAGCCATAAATTAATTGTAATTCACTGACAAAAACACTTAATAGCAACATCCTCTCAGTAGGTATAAAATAAATTGATAAAATTATATTTACAAATGTAAGGAACATACTAAACATTTTTCTTTCATTATTATTTTTATATTCAGTGTACAAGTTGGAGTCAAAGTAATGCCATTTATATATTTAATCTTCAATAAAGTTTCCAAATAAGAGTTGTAAGTCAAGTCTAAGCGGAAATGACGGCCAAAGAGTTTGGATGTTTCAATCATCTAATATATATAATAACTGTGGACTGGAATAGAACCTAAGACTTTGGTTTAATGGCCATGTTCAGGACGATGTAATATCCCGGCGTCATAAAAAGTTAATAGAGGTGGGAAACTAAACAATCATGAGTGTTTTGGTTGGTCTTAAGGAACCCCAGTCCTTGCGTATTGTTGGCTTTAATACCAACACTTGAACATTACATCAGAATATAATTAATAGATAACATCATTAAATACCAGTGTCAAGAGCCATATTAATAGAAAAGGATTAAACCAGCACAAGAGAATCAAACTAGGGACCTTTGGTTGGTAGATGTATATGTTACATACCTAATGACTAGAGTAGATTAGGTGGATATATAGAATCAGCCAGGAACTTGAAACAGCGGCAAAATCAGTGATCTGAGTGGAAACAAAACATTAAAGAAAATGGCAAACATGCCTTTAGTCAGTTATGGCATCACTCGACAAACATACAGTTAAGTCAAAAACAAACAATTTAGTGGTTTTATACACATAAAGATTACACCACCATATGAGAAAAAATGGTTATAGTATGATCTGTGAATATCTGCAAGGGCTCGATGATGATGTTTGTGATATATATACCATTTAATATCGTATTTAATTTAGTAATGTATCTACTTTGTCGTGGAAAATATGATTTAAAAAAAAAATGTTGGCATCGCATCACTCAGGTTATAAGTATATGTACTAATTATGCTAATATGTTAAGGATGAGGAAGATCTTATTTAAAGGAACTGTAATCACATTAATGAGGAAAGAAAGTGTAAAATCATTTAGAAAGAACCATCCTCAGTGCACGTAATAAGGGATTTGAACCCTGATCTCCCTGTCAGTGGCAGTCCAGTCTATTGCAAGAGTGATGCCTTAGACCATTTGATCACCAAAGTGAATTACTTACTCCGAAAATAATTTCAAATATGAAGTATAGCTTTGTCAGTTGAATAGAAAAATTTCCCACCACCTAAAATAGTAAGTAGGTTTTTTGTTTTTTTTACCTGACATAAAGTCATGATCATGATCATCATCGCTAGGGCAGTGATCATCGTCAGAAGTTACAAATGCCGCCGCTAAGCCACGCCCTTCAGTCGTCATACACTCACTCTCCAGCAGCAAGAACTCTTGCAGTTCTTCCTGGCTGTCTGCCGTGTGGAGCTGCTGGAAGGCCGAGGGGTCCAGCTCTCGCGGTTCCAGAGGGAACTTGGTTGAGTCCTCGGGGACGCTGTAGCAAGCGTTGGTCCGCTTGGGGGACAGCACAGGGATCTTAGAGCGAGGATACGTCTGGTATTTCGTCTGCCTGCTGGGTTTCATGCTGGCATCGACAACAGTGGGGAGGTTCTCACAAGAAGCCGAGAGGAGCCTCATGGTTGACTCCTCTGCTGACTTCTCGTCAGATGACTTGCTTGCCCGGTTGCTGCTGCTAGCAGTGGAAGGTTCACTACTCTCGCGGATAGGAGGCAAGAAGAAGAAATTATTGGGAGGTTCATCTGTCGAACCATTTTCAGTTACATAAACAATTTCCACCACTTCCTTTTTCTCCTCACGCTGGTGCAAATGAAGCACTGGTACTTCCACACCAATCACGGTTTCTTCCTCATTCTGGCCAATCTCATTGGGGCACCTACTGTTACTTCCAAGTCTCTGCGTTCGTATTTTGACCACATTACTTTCTACAACATGGCTTGTCTTCGCCTGGGTGGTAGTCTCCACGACTGTGACCTTCTCGGCAGTCGTCTCGAGGGCCTCGATGGCCGCAGAAATTGAGTGTCTGTGCGATTGGAGGTAGTCAGTGATGATGGTATTGGCAAAGTCTGAGCCCGCGGACATGCTGGAAGGGTGGCACTCCCGTTCATTAGTAGGATACACACTCACATTAAACTGCGTAGGTGAGGGAAGAAGGTTGAGGGTAAACGGCACATGGGGGGCATGCACAGTCGACCTTGCAGTGGTGTGGTCATCAGATAAAGAGCTTGCGCTCGACACAAACACAGAGTCGTCACCGACAGAAACGTCTAGCGATGTGACGCTCCCACCGGTGTTCCCGCGCCTCCTCCGAGATGGGGCCTGCAGGCGGCAAGTGTCGAGGCTGTCTACGGACATGTTACTGCTACTGCCATGCCTAGGCATGCACGGGGACACGCAGGGGAAAGTGGTGTTACCTCTCAATTGATCCTGGAGCTCTTCCATGTGTGTGACCCACTCGGGCTTGCGGTACTCCTTCGTGCCAAGGATTCCTATCGAGGGCAAACACAAGAGTTAACATTCCAGCAACACATACATGGTATTGTTGTTACTTACTTTTAAATCATTGTTTGAATCATTGTTTCTTGAAAACATCAAATTAATATTGATAAATTATAAATATAAATTAACTAAATATTTCTATATTTTAAATATATAAAGTAAAACCCCATTAGACCAAACCCTGGTAGGCTGAAATTCCTGAATAATCCTAACACAATTTTTGGAAAATGAGTGGTGGAAAAAATAACTAATTAAAATTAACTGTATTTTATTGGTAAACAAACTCAAAGTGAAAAGGGAAGTTTAAGAAATAGTGATAATAAATACTTAATATTTACAGGTTGTAGACAACACAATGTGTTGTCCTGTAATTAAAAATAACTACACTACTATAAAAAGCTATACCATAAATGTAAAACTATACTACTACATATTAAATGTTAAACATCATTTAAATTAATGTAAATTTTATAAAACTTATTCAAATGTAATTTAATTTTTTTTTTAATACTCAATTTCCCTGCAGATCCTTAAGTATTCTGCATAATTTTTGCTAGTTCCGAATAAGGATTGCTCTCAATGAGTTCAGATTAGTGAAGTTCTACTGTATACAGTATATACCATTGTGTTTTTAAATGTGGAATATTTGTCAGTTCAAATAATTAAAGGAAAAATGGTATAATAACTGCTAAATAAAATTTATTAATACTTAATTCCATAAAAATAATTATTGACTTATTTAATCTAAAGCAACTTATGTTTACATAACACATGCGGTATTTTTTATATCTAATAGGTTATTCTAAATATAGTTTCAACATCAGAATATCATTATAACATAGTGTAGTCAAAAATGTAAAAGTGCACACATTTATAACAATTACTCTAGAATCAACAGGCCCCATAACATATTCATGAAAATAATCTGCAACACATAACTACAAATAAAACAAACAAAATAGGAAGATAGCCTGAAATAGAAACCCCAAATATCCCTTTCATTTTGTTGTACATGAATGTACCTGGTATATTATGATAATAAGCAGTGTTAAAGCATGGTTTTGTGGGTGTGGATGGGTAATGTGACCTGCTTGTCTTGGTAGTATTTATGTTTTCTGCTTGTGAAGCAGTGAATTATGGGTAATAAAGGCTGGGACAAGGCGGGAATGTTCCCACGCGAGAAGCGTATAGCTAACAATACAATCTTCCCCACACCATTACTAAAAGCTGCAAAAAAGAAAAAAAAAGCAGGTACTTGATTATAAAAAGCATTTTCTTAACATGTAAAAAAAAAAAAATTTACATATTTTTTTTCAAAAAATTTCACACATTTTCAAAAATCAAAATAATTTAATTTTCAATATTAGAATAAGAAATTCATATTTAATAGTAATGTTAAAATATTACTGTTGACAAAGGATGTAACAATCCAAAACAGGGTTTAAGTTTTGCTAAAAAAAAAATTCAACTCACACTTTCTCTGTTACTTTTAGTTAATATTTATAATATTTATTAAAAAGACAGATATATAATTTTGATAAAAAGAAGAGAATGAGAATGTAAAGAAAATCAACATGTATAAGGCATGCACACTTAACATTCTGTGGAAATTATAGCACAAATCTTGGAAGATAAATTGTTAAGATGAAATGACAGCTATGTAGTTTTCATAGTAAAAATATTTATTTTACTTTCTTTTATAAAACCTGAAATATCTAAATATCAGTGAAAAAATTTGCTTCAATGATTACTATAATTGAATCCCATGGATGTTGTTAAAGAAAAATATAAAATTAGGCAAAAAAAAAAATAGACAAAACACATCTTTGATACTTTTTAATTAAATTTAATTTTGGTTTAATCTGTTGGAAAGTTTAAAAATAAATATATGTATATATTGAGGAAATATTCTAAATTTTGAAATATCACAACACACTTACTATGGCATAATAGTTATTTATCAATAAAAATAGCAAATTGACTTTTTTCAAAATAATGGTTCTTATAAATTGACATAAATAAAAGTTCAAATTTGGGTGAATTTCGTGTTGACCAAATTCTGCAAGAACATTTCCAAGACTTGAGCTGTTTCCCACTGAACCCCCTGAAGATAAAAGAGAACCCACACAACATTTTGGCCAACGACTTGCCCTACCTTCCACAACCAGTTCAGTGACAGTTTTGGCCACCCCCAACTCATTGCTGGCTTCGCAGATAATCTCCCCCTCGTCGTCGGGGTACACCTCGGTTATGGTGAGCACCGAGGTACCGTCGTTGTAGTCCTCCATCTGGAAGTCTTTGCTAGGGGTGAGTTCCACCCCTTGCTTGAACCAGCGCACCTTGGGACGAGGACGACCCTCTACTTTCACCTCCAGCCTATGACAAGAGAATGTTACATTGGTTATTTGACTCTTACCAATGGATAAATGACCAACCCAGGGCAAACCAATTCACTGTAGAGCAATGAACTATAAATTATATGTTTTAAGCATAAAGTGGAGATTTTTGTGTATGGAGATCCTGATATTATCATCCGGCTTGATTTTTCATGTGTTATTTTCCCTGTAGCATATCCATGATTTCAAAAAGCTAATTGGAGAGAGCAGGGGTGGAGGATTTTTTTTTTCTCCTAATAGAACCTCTTCAATAAAAACTCAAGCTAAATTTATAGTTAACCGTTATATTGATGTGAAAATTAAGTATATATTATATTTGAGGTAATACAACCTTTATCAAGTGTCAGCCTAAAGTATTGTAGGGATTTTAATCGAACATCCTAAATTCTTTAATCTAACAATAAATATAACATGTCAATATTTATGCACGTTTCAAACCCATACGATATGCATTAGATGGTAAGGATATAAATAAAGTGTGCAAGTGAAAGGAGAAAAATAGAAGCAATTGAAGGAGGAAGAATTGTGGAAGGAAAGAGGAAGATGGAGGCATTTTACTAACTTGATCTGGCCACAGGCTGGAAACAGTTGTTATTGTTGTTGTTGTTGTTGTGATTGATGATGATGATGATGAGACTACTTTTGGCAGACCCTGTATTTCCTAACATCCCAACCTAATGCATGTTTAAATTTTGCCTTAAGAGTGTATTTATTTGGATTTTGGTTACACATCTAAAAGCTAGGATTGTATTCAGACTTATTACATCCACTTCACTGGTAAAATCATCTAAGTCGTCGCTTTTGCAATAGACTGTTGATGACAAAGAGATTCAGGCTTTAATCCTGGTCGGGTGTACTGAGGGTGTTTTTTCCTGAATGGTTTTTTACTCTCCTCCCACACAAATGTGGGTACTCTTCTCTAAATTCAATCGTCTTCATCCCTAACATATTAATGTGTTCTGTACATATGTGTATAGCCCAGTGGATAGTAAGAGAACGGTGCTAAAAAAAACACATTATAAGTGGAGGCGTTAGTTTATGAGTGTGTGTACCTGGTAAGCTCTCCGTCCCTTACAGGTATTAATTCATGTAGTCGGGTTGTGAACTCAGGAGCTCGTAATGTCTCCTCAGTGGCAAACTTCTTGGTAATTTCAGTTATAGTTTCCTAAAACAATAATGACTGCTTATAGAACCCCTTTTAACTATACCAGACATTCAATAACAAATAAGTTGAGAATTAGAATTTTATTTAACTTATAATTATTTTAATTAATAATATGTTATTGAATTTATCTATTAATTTATTTATCTGAAAACTATAACTTCTTTTATTTTCTTGTTGAAAGAAATTTTCATCAAATGGAATTAAAATACAGTTGTTAAATGCTACCCCATACTGTCGTTTAAGAACATACTGTTTCCAAACAGCCTTACGTGAATTCAGAAAACATTTACAGCTAGACTAATTTAACCATTTCACTTCTAATCTATTTTTTGTATAATTTCAAATAGATTTAGCTAGCTGTTGCTCTTTAATAGATAGGGGTGGCCCTTAGATTGTTGCCAGGGGTAAGCAATGCTTGACAGGACTGCATTAATAAACTCTTTCCTATCATTAATTATCAAACTAGGCGTTTAGAGCCAATCCACAAACACTCGACCACTATCAAACTGAGTGTGTGCAGTTGGTCAAATGAATGGTGAATGGGAAGGATCTTTTTACTAGTACAGTCCTGTCAAGCCTTGGTAACTCCTGTTACTATCATAAACACATCCATTACAATGTTTATTTTTAAACATCAAATAGCTACTACTATTCATTATTAGCTCCCTCACTAGTTTTATATATGTTAAATCAGTGTTGTAAACCTTTAGCTAATACTGTTTCTCAATTTGTATATTCTTATTTTTGAGTGAAAGTTTTGAAATATTCATCTTTAATAGAGATTTAAAAATAAAATATTGTATTTAACATAAAACCTATAATAAATGTGCCTCAATTTATGTCAAATAAGATCTAATTTTAGCTCAGTAATACCACTAAATGTGATTATAAAGATTTGGGAGTATAAAACATTTCATAAAACTCTTTATTTACTAACAAAGATTACATCATGAGGTACAAAAAAAAAAGACATAATAAATATTAACTATGACTCTCAAACATCAGTAACAACATTTCAATCAAATAAATCAACACAAACACGAAGAAAATGTTTGTGTTTTAAAATCTAAACTTAACACTTTATGATATACAAATTAAAAACGAAATAGTTTTTCACTGTAGGAACATAGTTTAAAATAAATTAAGTCTTTATAAGCACATCACAGCTCATTTTGTAAATTAATCGAAGAATAAAACAAATCTGTACTAACTGACCTATTATCACGAGAAAAAAAAAGCAACTAACATATTCAACACCTTTAAAAAAAACCATTAATCTACAACAGTAACAAACTGCATAACGACGACTACTCATTATATTCCGGATCATAAATGGAACGCCAGTAAATTACCTTTTCGGCCAAAAGATCCTCTTCGGAGCCACTTTGACCTGTGACTAGAGATGTGGTAACTGTCACAGACGCTATCTCAGAATCGGGGACATATTCATAAGCTGGAAACACAGAAACATGTCAAGAATTTGACGTGGTCCTATAAAGTATTTAGTAATAATAGTAATAATTTATAAAACAATATTTTAATGCAGGAAAGCTATAAAATATTCATAAACAGAGTTTTTATAAATCATAACATATTATATTTTTCTATCAAACTAGTTACAGGCCTAAAATATCTATTAAGTTTAAAAGTGGAAAAGACAGTTGGCACCTCTCACAACATTCGAGTCCAAAGTCAAATCGATGATTAAAAAAAACTAACCTTCAACAACAAGTGAAGCGGCACATATGGTTTCTCCGACCCTATTGATGGCTTGGCATGTGTACTCCCCGGCGTCTTCGGGAAAAACTTCAGATATTGCCAGCTTGCACACCCCTTCAGTGTCCTGATAAATGAACACGTCTTTTGCCTCTTTAACCGGTTCATTCTTGTGGAACCACATGACCTTGGGTGTTGGCTTGCCGGTCACCTGCAGACACACAATTTAATTTGTGTTTCATGAAAAAAATTGATTTTGGGCCATTGTTTGGTAGATAATATTACGTTTCAATCTAAATTATTATTTTTTGTACCACAATTAATAAGCGAGTCCATCTAAGTATGTATAGAGCACAACATAATTAATCCCAAAAATCAAAGTTTGCTGAAATGTCAGATCAACTATTCTCAAATTTAACTAAGAAATTAAAAGTACTAAATTATGTATTTTATGAGCTGAAATGTCAGATCAACTATTCTCAAATTTAACTAAGAAAGTAAAAGTACTAAATTATGTATTTTATGGAAAGTGTACCAACCTTGCAAGTGAACAAAACTTGCTCTCCGTCCATCACTCGGACATTAGCTATCTTCTTTGTGAACCTTGGCGATTCTAGTTCTACCACCTCCTCCCACTCTGTATCAGGAGTGATGTTGACAGACGCGGTGCAAGTGACGGAACCTCCAACGTTCTCTGCCCGGCAAGTGTAGTTTCCGGCCTGTTCGGGTGTGATCTCGCTAACAAGAAGCATCGTACGATTATCTTCCGTCACCACTCGTAGTTCTGGAGAGGACTGGATAGAAACAAAAACAAAATGATAATTTTGTGCAAAGAAAACAGCAGGAATGCTAAATCAACTCATTAATTCACCGAGAATTGAAAAAAATTGAGAATTTTTAAAAACTACTTTTTTATGTACTTATTTGCAATAATTTAATTTCAAAGATTTTTTNCAGCAGGAATGCTAAATCAACTCATTAATTCACCGAGAATTGAAAAAAATTGAGAATTTTTAAAAACTACTTTTTTATGTACTTATTTGCAATAATTTAATTTCAAAGATTTTTTAAAATAAAATCGCTACCGTTATGGGTATGTTGTGCAGGAACCATTGGAATGATGATGTTGGATATGATTCCACAATTGTCTCCAAAATTACCACTTCTCCTTCGGCAACTATCTGTGGTCGCAAAGGCTGGATGAACCTTGGAGGAACGACATGTTCTCTTTCAGCTTCAGGTTCTGGAAATATTGCAAGTATCACAGACACATTTTAAAAGTATGATCATGCTGCCAAATCTTACACAAATTAAATTGATTAAGAATCGTATTATGAGTAACTAAGTAACATTATACCTTTAACTGCAACAGATCCAGAAGTTCTAGCTTCGCCAACAGGATTCATTGCACGAACTTCATACTTTCCCACATTTTCTCGGCGAGACTTAGGAATGTGTAGCGTCGTTTTGTTTTCTTCAACGACAATTTTAATGTCCGAGGTAGGAGTGATCTCCTTTCCATTACGATACCACTTAACGTCCGGTGTGGGTTTCCCTTCAAATTCAGCTTCCAGGTTAATAGGTTTGCCAGTCTGAACAATCTTGGCTTCAAGAGGACGTGTGATTTTTGGTGCATGAAGTACCTCTGGCTTATACACTTGAACAGCTTCTCCTGGAAAAAAACATATATTATTTTTAGGAATATATGTGGTAAACTAAGATGATTTCTAGTGAAAAATAAAATACTCAAATCATAAATTGAAAGCTGTCTTTCAGAACTCACTGAGTATCAAATTCGCGCGGCACTCCGCCTTCCCGAAAGTGTTGTCTGCACGAACACTGTAAATCGCCTGGTCCTCCTCTTTGGGTTTTAATATCTTCAAGGTTGCCAGGCCTGTCTCTGGCGTGTATGTGATTTCTTTGGCTTTGGACGGTTTAACCTCCTTGTTGTCAACAAACCATTTGACTGTGGGCATAGGCTGACCAACGACTACGCACTGTAGTAGGGCTGGCTGCTTGCCCTCAACCACCTGCGGCTTCAAGGGCTGGACAAAGTGTGGCGCTGTGCCCGTCTCCTCTTTCTCTGTAATTGCACAGCAAAATAAATCAGTTCAAGCGATCACAAAGTAGACCAATTAGTGTAAAGACCATTTCAATCAAGTTAGTGCACAAATAAAACAAAAGTTCCTAAATTATTATTAACCGAATCAAGAACTAATTGCACAAAAACAAATATTCCACCATATATAATGCATATAACTTGCATGTTTCTTAAATAAAAGAAAAGAGTAAAATTTGATTGGTCGGCTGCCAATGGAAAATAGCTGGCAATGACAGGTAGTTGGCAAAAGTTGTCTCAAACTAAAGATAACTATTTCCAGAACAGCATCAGATGCCAGGAACTGTAATTAATTAGCTATAAACTATTTGTTTCAGTTTAAAAATGTGATCATGGGGAAGGCATGAGAAAATACTATTTTCAAAAGTTGTGAATATTTATCTCACTGTGTATAAACTTGTGTCCAAACAGTTGGTTTGGTTTAAAAAAAAATCTTTTGTGTCCTTAAACATCAGAAATTAAGAATCAACCAACATAAATCATGCTATATGCTTACTTTGAGGAATTTCAAGATGCTGTGACCTTGAAGCCATTATTATTATTAAAAACAAATGTTACATGGTAAAATAAAGGTATTAAAGGAACAGTGTCCCCTGTGCAAAGCAAAGCTAGAAGGCAACTGAAAGCAAATTTTGGCAATGAGCCTTTTAGCATCTTAGGGTCAAACAACATCGCGGGCCAAATGACCTGTGTTTGCTCGAAAGCTATTTAAACACGACCAACTTCTACACGTGCAAACACACTTTGTTACTAATTCTTCTCATCTAGGTTCAAATTAATACAAATATTTCATTGTGTGTATATATACACACACACATGAAAAAAAAATTGAACACAATAACTTATATTGTCTTCTTTATTATTTTTTTTGGCACTAAGCCAAACAAATTGTTTCATTAAATTAAATAAACTCGGTTAGTTTTGTTTAGAAAAAAAATATAACACAGCAAAATAACTAGCAAAATCATGTAAAATTATTAATACTGATTAATTAAACCATAGCTTCAACTTAATCCATGTGTTATTAGACACACATTTAATTACAATGCAAAATTAACACACACAAAAAACTGTCATTAATAATAGTTAGGTACAAATCTCATGTTTATAATAATGTAGTAAATTATGCTTTATGTTAAACAGGTTAGTTATATGCATGCAACATATATGATATGTACAGAATCAGAATCACATTTTAATAACTCTTGTAGATATTTAATAACAAGTGGTAAAACTTTCGGCATGTTTCATTTGAAGGCTACAGGGGAAAAGCGGGGGAAAGTTCAATTTTAACTAAGATCACATCAGTGCTGCAATCCGTTAGACAATTATGAGACCTTTCTAATACATTTGAGATTATGGTTAAAAGAGGTCTCTATCATATTTGTAATAATTA
>CABFOV010001236.1:0-11734 GCA_902141375.1 Timema poppense
GCTCTGGGTTAAACTCCCCCCATCTTATTATTATTTATTTTTGTATGTATTTGTGGCATCTGCCCCTTTTGGATGCTACAGGAGGAGGTCAGAATCTCAGCCCTAGGTATAGCCTCTGTTACCTAGGCGTTGCTCTAATTTGAGAGGATGTCGTATCCCCGGCCAAGACTGGGTACGCAATATCAACCACTTAGTGTGTGTTGGTGGGTGGATCCCTCACTTTAATCCCTTACCACACAGACGACTCCACAGGGATTCTGCTGCCCAACTTGCCTGATCAGACCAATCAGCCAAGCCAATAAGGACTCTACCTGGGGGATGCCTTCCTGTAGAGATTTGAGGTGAGTCAATCTTAGGCAGACATATCTCTCTTTCCTACATCTTCCCATAACTAAGAGTATCCAAGCTGGTGCGTACTACCATGGGGAAAGAGACACTCTTTCAACCCTAAAGAACGGACAACATTAGACCTAAAGTTAATTGCTGGGTGCAAGAACAATATTACATTTCAAAGCATTGCATATTTTAAACAAGGGAAATAAATTATATATTGTTGGCAAACTTGTGTTCAGTAAACACGGACACGAAAGGTAACTTTATACAGTTAGGGGATGTTCCCCTTAAAATAATTGATCGAATGCACCATTAAACCTGTCGTATCCCTCATGCATGGGAGCTCGAGGTAGGGAGCTATTGTATTCGGTATTCGTTTCAACTATAAATCCTTGATATAAACGTTTGGACTCAAATAAATAGTCAGATTTGTTTTGTTTATGATGAAGATTAATGTTTTTTTCTTTTTAATTAAATAATAACAAAAGTATATTTCAAGTTCGTGTTTAACATGAAGAGTAATCCAGACCGTATTTATACATACATTCAGTATGACAAATTATTACAGAAGAGCCCCAATTCCCAGATATCCGGGGTTTATATACTTTCCCTGTTTATCTGTGGAAGTTTCTAGCTACGCAGTACAAATGGTGCAACTAACAGTTCTTAGAGGAGCATGTGACTGGGGTGATTTCCACTGTTTACTCACTTTGGACTTAAGAAGACACATTATTGTTTCTGACTAAGTAAATACGTAGAAAGCATTTATACCACGCGGTTCCCAAATTGCTATATTCTGTATGACTTAAGTTTTACTTTAAATATATATAGTCTAACTCTATTGTAATATTGGTTTAGTAGTTAAAATTTCTTTAAAATGATTAAAAGCTCTCTCTTGCTTCTCAGTCCATTCAAATTTTACCCCTTTCTCTAAAAGTTGGTATAATGGTTTACCAATCTGGCTAAAATCATGTATATATTTCCTGTAGTAACTACATATACCCATAAATCCTTTTAATTGTGTACTTGTGGTTGTCGTAGGATAAATGAATATATGTTCTACATTTCTTGGATCTGGCATAACTCCTTCTGTTGTAACTACATGTCCTAACTAGTAAGTAACTTCCTACGTAAAAGTTCACATTTCGCTGGTTGTAATTCCAATTCATGTTGCCTATATCTATTAAATACCTCTACAAGTGTTTCATTATATATTGATAATGATTCACCGTCTAAATAAAAACATTTTATTTCCTGCAAACATGTTAACTCTAAAAAGTAACCTTTTAGTTTCATAATGTCCTGTTTGTGTATTAAAAGCAGTTTTAGTCTGATCCTCCCTTTTTAGTGGACACTGATTATACGCCGATACCATATCAGATGTAGATAAATATTTGGCTTTACTTAACTGGTTTAATATGTATGCAATGTTTTGGCTAAGGAATGGGTTCCCTATCGTTATATCACTAAGCTTTCTGAAGTCAACAAACAACTCGCCACTTCTTTCCCCCTGAATAATCAATTTTCTTAGGAATAGCAAATATTGGACTATTCCAAGGACTGGTACTCGATTGAATAATATCATCTTTCAACATTTGTTCAACCTGACCTTCAACTTCCTGTTCATTAACTTCAGGGATCCTATATTGTTTTTGATTTATCAGGTTTGTATCTTTACCTAACAGTATCACGTGCTCGATGACCGTCGTTCCTTTAATATTGTTTCATTTTAAATAGAATATAGTATCATTATAATTATTACATATTTTTTCAATGCTTTTTCTCTCTTGCATATTTAAATGTCCTAGCCTTAGTTTCCCGGCTAATATTCCAATTCTCTCTCTTACTTGTGTTTTATCCTCTATAAAACACGTATTTTACACTAAGTTAACCCTTTATAATTTTACTCTGGGAAAATCTATTTAAGCAGATTTTTCTGTTGTATTCAACACACTACTCACAAACACTCCATTTTCAGCGTTTGTGAGAGCTTCCGCCAAGTATGCCCCTGGCCCTAGAGAACCTTTAGGAACTATGCCTAATCCTTATCTTCAACAACTAATTCTATTATCTCTTCACTTCGAGGTGGTATGTACACTTTACTAGTGACACTTTTACTCTTATCCAACATAGGCAGTACATGTTGAACTAATCTGACCTCGCGTCTCTGAAAATCAATTAAGGCTAAAAATTTACTCCAAAAATCTCCACCTAGTATCCCTTCATAGCGGAGATTTTCCTCTACATGACACTGATGTACATATACCTCGATGCCTAACCTCATATTCAAGGTAGCATTCCCTTGCATCCACATTACATTATTTGTAATGCCAGAAATGCTAGCTGCTTTCCTAGTGTATATTTTATTGAGAACATAATCAACTAAACAGCTCTTCTTTATCCGACTTATCTCTGATCTGATACCTATTAAATAGAGTGTCACTCCCTCTTTACGCGTTTCTACTGTAGCTATGCCCACTACACAAAATTTTACTGTCAAAATATACCTTGTTTATTTCTACTAATATTTACTTTCTCTCTTGCGTTATCGAAACCCTCCCTTCTCGGGCCAGAGGTCATGGTTGGTTGCCTACACTGCCTCCTCAAATGTTTCCCTGCCTTTGCATAGGACTATTTGGATTTTTTTCCCAACTACTATTCCTTGGCCAATCCTGCTTAAAATTGCTAGGCTCCCCACAAAGATAATATACCATTTGTATGCCCATGTTAACTTCTCTTGGTTCACGTTTTATCTCCTGCTTTACCTGTTTTTTTTATCAAATAACAGTGATATGTGCGATGTCCTATTCTGTGACAATTGGCACACCTTAATTCTATCTTCTTACTAACCAGTATAAATGTTTTATTTTTCCTGGGACCATTTTCTCTCTGTGATATTATATTACTCTCTTCTTCCAAAGCAATCTATACTTCTGATCCCAGACTACTTACGTTCGTATTTCTACTTCTTACTATCGTTTAAACTCGTTCGTTAGATAGCCCTTAAATGAAACATGCCTTCGCTAAATGGTGGACTAGAGCTAACCCTGTCCTGCGAACAAACTCTACTTGCAGTTTTTTCTAAATCTGTTTGCATGGTATCAATACGACTTCCCCATGACGCTATATGTTCTATGTTACTCTGCCTGTAATTGAACATATGACACGCGTAAAAATTCACTGTCCTTCTCGTGGCGTAATTTTTCTCTAACACGTCCCTCACATATTCCCATGTTTCCATAGCCGTTATGACCAACCATTTTGATTTTGCATACTCTGTAGTTTTGGCTTTTACGAACTTTATTAATTTAGGGTGATTTACCGGATTTACTAAATCAAAACCAGCTTCAACATTCTCTACAAAAAATTTATTTTTATTTAATCGCCACTAAATGATTCCTGGATTGTTTTGAGAGCTTCACTTATAAGCAAAATATGATTACCTTCTTGAGACATTTTAAATACCTCGCTTTCTGCGACCTCTTACAATTTATGCAACCAATTTAACAACACTAATAACACACTTTAAATTTTAGGCATACAGAATATAGGGATTTGGTAACACATAGTGCATTTCTTGTATATCCCCTTCTCTTCTCCTTATTGACTCTCGGTACAGCCGGACACAAATCCTCTGGGATGTTGAAGCCCCTGAAACCTCTGGAACTGTTCGTACCTCGTTTACCCTGGGTATATTTGAACACCAATCCTTTTGGATTTTAGAGCCCCTTGAACCTCTGGAACTGCTTGAACCTCGTCCTTCACCTAGGAATCTCTGGTACTTCTGGAACCTATTGACTCCTTGCACCTCGTCCTTAGCCTTGGAATCTCTGGTACTTCTGGGTCTTCCTGCCGCAACTAACGCATCTTCCCAGCACTCTTCCTGCTTAAGGTTGGAATTGGGTGTCTCTCTTCGAGACGCGCTGCCCCTGGATTTCTTCTATTTGTGAAACCGTTATTGAACCTGGAACTTCTTCTTTCTTTGAGTTGAGTGTGTTGACAAAACCTGCATCTGGCACCAAAGTTTTTCTTCCTCCTGTCGTATCCCTCAGGTATGGGAATTAAGGGTACGGAACAAATGTATTCGTTTCAACTATAAGTCCTTGGTAGGAACCTCTGGACTCGAAGAAATAGTCAGATTTGATTTGTTTATGAGGAATATTAATGTTCTTACACTTATTAAATAATATCATAAGCATATTACAAGTTCGTGGTTCACATGAAGAGTAATCCAGACTATACTTCTACATACATTCAGTATGACAATTTATTAAAGAAAAGCCCCAATTTCCAGATATCCGGGATTTTCTTTCCTTTTATATTTTCAAATTTAGCAGATAGTTTTTTTTCCTACAATGGGGCGTAGAATCTACTTTATCTCTCAATTTCAATGTGGAAGCAACTTTCTCCATTTTTTGGGTTAAGAAGCGAGTAAGTCTGTAAGGGTAAACGTGCCATGAATAATGTTTTTGTAATAAACGAAGATAAAGTACCAAAATTCTCAGATTTATCATATGATTTAATTTTAACAAACTTTGTTTGATTCACCGACAAATTATCAGTTGCCGCCAAATATAGTTAGCACTCGCACGCATAACAATTGGACTGCAACTACTTACTCGAACGATGCAAGTAGACTAGCACCAATACTAGAACTAAGTGCTTATACAGTGTGAGTATCAATCAAACCCAAAAATGAAAAACTAAGCTTTTTGGTAACAATAATTTTACTTGCAAATCTATAATGGTATAGCAAAATTTTAGAGTTCACAAGTATAAGTTACAATAGACAACTCTTCTGAGCAGAAGAGAACTAACATTGTACACGATCTGCCATTAGGGCAAAGTCGTGTCTACATTGAGCCAAGTGAATATTTGCATTGTTAAACGTGGCTAGCAGAAATTTGGGAGAAATTAACGTATAACATGAGCAAACATGCCATCATAACGACCATAAGTGAACAGTCTCTTAAAGTCCATGCATGTAGCTCAAATAAGACATTATAATAATCATACGTGAACTGTGTGTGTCTATAAAAATAGAGTGAATATCAACTAAGACATTGCAATAACCACATGCCAACAGTATCTAAAATATTATAGCGTGAAGTGGAGCTAAGACATTATAATAATTGTGTGCTAACTGAGTTCCAAATGTACAAGCGTGAAACGCGAATGAGACGATATTCACCTAGAGTGTGGCCTCCATAGCCGTCTAGACCCAGTGTAAAAGTAAAATTGCAGCCAAATAACAAGCCAATATATAGTATCAGAGATAGCTACACTACCCTAATGCATGCCTATAAACGGTAATATATTCTTGATTGTTGGATTAGCAACCAATAGGAACAGGACAGGATAGAGGTGCGGCTGAGATGGAAGAACATGACACGTGCTGTTGAACCGAACTATTGATGGACAAGAACTCCACGAAATCACATTAGTACTGGTTTTATGACTACTAGATGAATATTGCTATCGGGATGTTAAAGCTAGCGACAAGATAAAGGTTATTAGTCACTTTAATATTTTACGCATATTATGAACTGACTTTATCTGCCGGATAGCTATCTGAAGGATTAATATATTTTTAAGCAGAAAGCGCAAGGTTGGTACTGTTTTTACTGTTGCACGTGTGCGTATAAGCCATACTGCTACCACTTCTACCTTGAAAGTGACAACAACGCTCAACATTTGTTAATAATGGTGGCTAAACGAGTGCGAGTAAACAGATGGCATCATGTGGGCGCTGAATCTAAGATGTCTTGCAATTACTAATTTCGGTTTCTGCCAAAATTTGGTTAATAGTTGGGTACAACGTTTACAAAACTTCATTTATTGTATTCACATTTTGATAATTTTTTCTTATATAAATATAACTCTACAACTAAATTGTCAGTTTATATAAAAGTGTGAATTAAATTTTCTGACTTTATATAGCTAGAGTCTGGGCTTGTGCTTACTAAACACGTGAACCAAATGTTAACGCAAAAAAATATTCTGATAGGCGAAACCTCATGAAAAACAACACGTCACTATGGCAAGACCCATTTTAACTTTCAGATAAAAGATATCAGTTACTTAAACCTCCCGATAAAAATGTGTTGGATAAATACATTTTATTTGGCAGATAAATGCTATCTGGCAATCATAAGACGCACTTTTAACTTATCGACCAGATATAAATATTTATCTGCCAAATTAATATTTATTCAGTGGTCATAAGACCGGCCCTTAGTCTACGAATATCTTCTGCTACGTCGGTATGTTTGTTTTTGTTGCACAAACACAGTCACTTCGAGTAGCAGATTCAGATTGTCCATGGTCTGTGATTCAGGAACCTAGCAAAGTCCTTCTAATGGTAAGTGTTTCGTAGCGTTTACTACAAACATTACAATACTAGCACAACTATATGAGCTGTCTCGTTTCAGTACATTTTCATCTCGTAAACGCACCTTTAAGAAGCCTAAATAACTATTTTGTGAACCAAATCCTTAGTAAATTTATAAAAGTGTATATGTTTACATAACCATACAGAAAAAATAAAATTTTATTAAAACGCCAATTTCATTATATTAAAAAAATAAAACCTACTCAAAATTAATAATTATATTTTCATTTTCATTTCACATTCTTTTATTAAAAGTGCTAGCCAATAGTCGAGACATCTAACAGGCTAACACTGAGAAAATACAGATCACAAGGCTAAGAAAACTATAAATATACTAATGTCACTATTCCCTGCTCCCGTGGGACTACATGTCAGTATGGACTTGGTGGGGTGGGTAAGTAGTGGCAAATAATTGTGGGGTTTGTTTTAATCTTGTTTATTGAAATATATTAATTACGCTACTAGTATATAATATGATGTAGGATTTAGAACTAATTTAAAGAGTTTATAGAAAGGTAATCAATCTGTCAATGTCCCTACTAAGCAGTCTGTGCCATGACCTATCTTAGGTGTGATAAACCTAGCTGGTGTCTAACATTCGACCATCCGGCGCGTGCTGTTGTCATAAAACTCTGACGTTCACAATGGATTGGGGCGTCTTCCACCGTACATAACCGGGAATAAAGCTGTAGGATATTCTTTCTACAAGTCGGCTAAATTTGTTAGCTGAGTATTTATAGTACATTGGAGTAGCCCCATTTTAACTGGGGTTCTTCTGTCCCCTTCACCACTCTTAAGGTCCAAAACTCACTGTTACACACCCAAAAAGGAGGGATGTTTCCCCCAAGATACTAGTTTTGTCAATAATCTTGTGTTATAACACTCTTTAAAACCAACTATGCTTTTTTTTTAACACTACCTAATATAAATATGCGACTGATTACTCAATAATGTTGCCAGTGTGAGTTCTTAGGCGTAAGTCATTCTTGCATGCTTTAGATTCCTTAAAGCTACAAGCTATGGCTATAGCTGTGTGTACAAGAAGTTACAACAATATTGAATTAGTAACTTAGTAATAATATGGAAGAAAACACAAGAAAAAAGTTATAGTTTGTGAATTTATTATTAAGTGATGTCATTTGAGTAAACTAGCTTCTTTAAAACAAAATATGGTTAGTATCATCCTATTACAGACAGTATTTTTTTTAAACAAAACAGTAATGTGACTTCCTGAATAGAAATAAATTACTATTTGAACAAACAAGCATCATTATGTTAAACACTCCGCCCAATTACATTACTCCATATGGGCATAAAAATTCATTATGTAAACACCTCATCTAATTACATTATTCCATCTGGGAAAACAATCAATTAAGTAGACAAACACCTCCATCTCCACTTACTAGGTAAAAGCAACAAAATCAACTATACAACTACCCCACCTATTCATTTTACTCCATCTGTGCTAACCAATCAATTATGAAAACACCCCACACACATTATAGGTTAAAGAAAACATATACATTATGGTAACACCCCACTCACTTAAATTATTCTATCTGGGCTAATGATTATTACACAAAACACCACGACCAAATAGATTACTCCATTTGAGCATACCAAACCATAATTATTCGCCCCAACAACTTACATTATTCAATTTGGGCCAAGAAAACCATTATATTACCTATTACCCCCCCTCCCCTCCTCCATCATAAATGAGTTCATTTGGGAATATAATTATATATATTCCCAAATGAACTCATTATATATATATAAAATATTTCAGTAAAAGCGTGCAAAAGTTAAACAGGACATGGGGGGTGCTATACCAAACATTTTCAAATATGGAACGTGTGGTCTGCGAAACCAGCTAAGTAGGATCTGGGCCTAAACATGTCTAACACTGTTATTGATGTCCAGTTTATTTACAGCTAATAATTACATCTAATTTATTTACATTTAGTTGTAACATTACGTACAGGTAGTACTGTACATTATACGATATAATTAACAAACCGGAGGAAACTAACCATTTCGTACGTCACAACAGTTGCTCAAAATGACAGTCACCAACCCCAATGCAAGCATGACTGTACTGTACGACTCTTCGAATGGTATGTAAAGGTCTGCCGTTGATTCATGCATGTAAATTCGATAAGACAGATCCACCTTGTGGACGATAGGTAAGCCAAATATACATCATGTTTTGCCTAGCCCTTTATTTCTCCCCCACACACGTGTTTAGGCCCATAACCCCCTTAGCTGGCTTCACATACCACACATTCCTTATCTCAAAATATTTAATAGAGCATCTCCTATGTCCTGTTTAAATTTTGCACGCTTTCACTGAAACACCATGTTAGTATCCCACCCACCAACATTACAATACTGCACTTGGGAAAACTTAATTCAATAAATCTTAATTTATCTATACTTTTTTGTTATACCTTTCTTATATATTTTATGATTAACAATATTTAAAAGAAAGTTAAGGCTTTTAGTGCATATTTGTAATTTAGTAAGAAAAATAATATGACTGTTAAAACATACATTTATTACTGGCATGCGTGGATATCATTGATTAAATGTTTTAAATTTCAAAACATGAACAATGAAGTAGTAAACACCCTACTCAATTTTGATAT
Organism: Timema poppense; assembly: GCA_902141375.1. Classification (NCBI taxonomy): domain Eukaryota; kingdom Metazoa; phylum Arthropoda; class Insecta; order Phasmatodea; family Timematidae; genus Timema; species Timema poppense. The sequence goes on from CABFOV010001236.1 coordinate 9,376, forward strand.
CGATCTTGGCAGGCTTAGAGAGCTTTGGAGTGATAATCTTAATAATACTATCCTATGGTCTCTGTGTGAATATTATTTGTGTATGTGGTTAAAATTAAATTTTACCCATTTGTTAAAGTAGAAGATGAAATTTTCTTTAATAATAGGTTGTTCAGTGCAATAATGACATATTATACTATTACGATCAAATTATAAATTAAATCATACATTAAATTATACCTTAAAATTAACATTTACAAAATACTATCTATCAAATCGTAATTTTAACAGCCTATATATGTAGTTTAGTAGTCCTTTCTTTAGCCACTAGTTTTATATGTTATACCTATACAAATTAAAATAAAAACATAAATTACATATCTTTGAAAGGTAAATCAAGAATATAAATAGCTCAAATACACAGTAGACTTAAAAGTGAAAAAATTTTCTATTAGTTATAGTTAATATTATATGTTCTAGACGAGCTTACAGTAAGCAAATTTTTTTATTCGTTACAGTTAAGTGCCCTCTTTAAATTTGCCACCTACCCGAAGAAAGATTATCTTCACATGGTAGGACTTATTATTAGAGTACCAGTTATTAATCTCCAAAACCACTAAAAAAATTAAACATATTTTTCATTCTTTTTGTTTTTCTCTGAAATTAAAAGACCTACTTAATTTGAGAAAGGCTTTATCTATTTTTCTTGAAATTAATTTTAATTTAAAAAAAAGTTATATATGGCGTTAGGCATACCTGAAAATGAGGTAGTTCACAATCTCATCAGTGGTCGAATGTTCTAACTTTATACTGCATTAAAAAATAATAGACTAAATTACCAATGACTGGGAGATCAGCATTTAAATCTAGTTGCATGTACTGAGTGTCTTTTTATTAGTGGGTTTCACTCTTCCTTCACGTACATGCGAGTAAATTATTTTTTCAGTAAACCTTCTTAGTTCTTTAAACATTAGTGTTATTATTACGTATGATGATAACTTTAACGTACAGTGATACAAGCACAAAAAATATCATTCGTAGTATTTTTTTTAACTTAAACACTTTACCTGCTTCGGTAGCCACATGGTCTAAGGCGTCCCTCTTGCAATAGACTAGACTGCAGATGACAGAAAAATCAGGATTTGAATCTCAGTCGATTGTACTGAAAGGGGCTTTTAAAAAATATTTTCCCCTCTCCCTCCAAGAAAATATGATTACACATACTCTAGATTCAACATCCTTCATCCCTAACTCATTGGCCTAATTAGTCCATATGCGTATAACCTCAAAAGGTGGTAAGACAGCTCTAAACAAAATATTAATTAAATGAAAGAATTTTTACTAATTGGAAACATGTTAATCATTGCCTTTATTTTTGGCGTGGAAAACATTTAAAAATAACAAAATCACTTTTCATATAATACTTCAAGTGTCTGCAACACATCTAAGCACTCTGTTCTTGTGAAGCCATTTTTAACAAAGATGGGACCATACATTATAGTGTCCATACTCACAAGTACAAACAGAATAATAGGTATTACAGAAACACCAAAACAGTCGCTCACCGAGTAAATGAAATGCGTTAGTTCCAGCCTATTCAAGCGCCCGAGGCCCTCCTAGCGTCTACTCCCTCAAACAACAACGGTGCAAATTCCCCTCGCTTGGCCGATGCTCGGCGATGTATGGTTAAAGCAATATAGCCTTCGGTATTGTCCTCTCACGCCCCAAATTGCTCACGGTGGATTCCGCTGTATGTTTATTGTGTCGCATATTTGAGATTATACGATTCCACGTATACTTCACTGTCAAAAACTATTTTCGCACTAACATTGGTTTTTTTTAAATACAAATACTTGATATAAATGTAAACATAACGTTGTAAGTGTTATAGATCAATTTATTTTGAGATTAAAATTACTGATGCATTTTATAAAATAATACTTTTTTTTTATATATGGAATAAAATAAAACTTTTAACGTTGAAAATACTAAATACCAATTAATTATGTAATGAAAATTGAAGACTGAGAAATTAGTTTTTTATTTTATCATATCAAGATAAAATAATATAATCGAGAAAATTGTTGACCTAAGGATTAAGATGAATCTTTACATTTTATGATTGTGTGAAACAAAAAAGTGGATTTTACTATTCTTCCTGTACCTAGAGATGGACATTTTCTGGAAATTTTGAATAAGAACATTTTCAGGGACAATTTCCGCAGTGGCGTCTTGCGAGGAAGGGGTTAAATTGTAGAGGTGGAACCTAAATACTATTATACTTCAAAATATATTGTGTTAAGAGAAGAGTCAGTTATAAGAAGTTGATACAGGTTTGGGGAAGGGGTAGTTAGGAAGCACAGAGGATAGGGGGGGGGGG
>CABFOV010001236.1:19360-51869 GCA_902141375.1 Timema poppense
CCCCCCCCCATTTCTCCAACCCCTTCTCAATTGGAATATAGCTTGCAGCGTCGAGCTTAATCCTTAAAGCGATGGGTTGGTGCGAGCTGTCATCACGAGAACATATTCGGGAGTGTCAAAGAGAGTCGTTGTAAAACTATGTCTACTGACCGCTCCCATCGGAAAACTACACACATTAATAACAAATAACGTATAACATTCTTGTTTTACCTTTTACCAACTACTAGTAGACTTAATTTGTTAAGTGTTATTTTATATACATGTATTATTCATTGCATTGTACATATATATATATATATATATTTATTGATATGTTTATTATATGTATAATTTGTATTTAATGTAGCTTTAAACATTTTTACGTATAACTCTTGAAAGTATTTCCGTTCAGGGTGGGTGTCGTGTTGCATACTATAAGATAAAGATTTTGCCGCCGTTTCTATAGAAGGTACTAGCTATGTCGGTACTGTAAAAAAAATACGATACACTTGTTCCAGCAATGGACCTGACTGGTTGAAGATTGTGTGTCATAGAGAAGTAAAGCGAAATAGAAAAGTGTACAGGTCATTAAATAAATTAACAAAAACGATTGTGTTAAGGATCTTTAAAATAGTAACCAATCAATTACAGACGGTATGACAGTACCTCATGTCTCTTCTTGAAGAACCGTAATTTATTAAGGTTATATATGAAATTTGTTTACTATAAGTAATAAAAGATTGCAGCAACATACCTGATACCTCCTCGCGATGTATCGTAATTGAGCATGCGTGTTCCGTGTCTCCAGGTGACGTATGAAGGATGAGGTACTTCACTCACTTCACACCTCAATTCTATGGTGCTACCAGCCTTGTAGAACTTGTCCGGGATCGAGTCCCCTCGCTCGTCCACAATATCGACACGGGGAACTGAAACACACAAGTTACTATATGCTCACATTTCTACTCTATTTTTCAATTCTTATAAGTTAAAATCTTTCATAATGATATTTCAAATCTAGTTGTATACATACATTTTATGATAGTAATACATAAGATATTTGTGACACTAAGACCAATTTATAAAAATAATACATAAACATTAATTTTCTTTACATTATTTATATTAATTTGTCTCGTGGGGTCCGACAACTTAGCTCAGTTGGTAGTGTGTTAGTCTACTGAGCCAAGAGTCTCGAGTTAAATTCCTGGCATGGCAGAAACCTTTATTACTGGTGAAATGCGAGTTTCCCCTTTCACAGTCATGAATTAACGGCCATGGGCTGGATGTTATGTATGTCCTTGATTTATGTTGGTTAAGTTGTATGTTGATATAATCAGTTGGTTTAGAAAGTGCACGTTAAATACCCCAAATAAATTATAATTGAAAATATTTGGTCTAGAAATACAATACAGTTCATCAATTATATATATATAAATCCTTATGGTTCATCTAAAAGAAACAAATTTTATGAAATTATAATTATGTTTGGGATACACAAAAACTTGAGCTAATTGAGGTATGTTTATATGATACGCGTGGTATGTTATGGGTTGGATGTTACTTTTCGGATAAATTAGAAATACATTATTTGTTGAAAATAGGAAACTCACTTTCCCCATTAATTTTTAATCTAGCCTAAGAATATGATATTAAGGTAATATAAGATAGTTAGGATGGGTTAACTTTAAACGATGTAATGCAAGTATTAGGATACACAGATGTTTGGAAATAGAATGAAAAGGTTTGAAAAAATGCAAAATTTTACTATAGGCTAGAAAGGAAATAGGTTTAAAAGTGAGTGCTAAAGAACTAAGTTTATTATCTTAGAGAGAACACAGATTAGTAACGAGAATTTATAGATTACTGTGATAAACATTTCATTTGACAGAGTTAATGAGTTTAAATATTTGGTAACGATTTTAACTAGCAACAATGATAAAATTTAGTATACGAGTATAATACAGTCAATAAATGCATGTTATTGCTCGGTTAGTAATTGTTGTCATCTCAATGGCTCTCCAGGAATGAAAATCTCAGAATATATAAAATAATAAATTTGTGAGTTGTTGGGAGTGAAAGGTCTCTCTTAACTTACATGGCGAAAAGAAAATTGAGGGTGTTTGAAAACAAGGTGCAAAGGAATATATTTCGTCCAAAAATGGACGAGACTACTGGGGAGGAGAGGAGGCTACGTAATATTGTGTTACATATCCTGTACTTATCACAAGACATTGTTAGGATAATCAAATCTGGTAGGGTATGATGGGTAGGACATGCACTGAGAATGAGAGATTCTAGAACCTTGTTCAGTGCAGTGACTGGCAAACCAATTGGGAGAGACCATTGGAAAGACCAAGACGCAGATTGGAGGATAACTCTAGAATGAACCTGAAAGAGATAGGGTTTATTGAGGTAGACTGGATAGAGCTAGCTTACTAGGAATATATTTGTAGATGCGATAATGAGCTTTAAAGTTATTAATGCCAACTTACCCTTGTTTCCTTTATATTATAATACTAATACTTCCCCACCTATTCACTCACATTAAATAATATATCAACTCATTCGACAACTTCAAGTGCTAGAAAATAATGAAGAGCAGTTTTATGCACGTACGAAGATTAAAGAAGAAACACGAGCTAACCTCCATCCCCTCTCCCGCCGCAACCCCAGCTCATATCATGTGCCATTTTATGTACCCAAAATACCAACCGCGACGAATGTTCACTGATTACGGCCAGGTTTTATCGACACTACTTCACTCGCTAATAAGATAGTGTGGTGGTATTTAGCTTACCATCGTTCCCTGAAAAAAATGTAGTACAACAGAAGAAGTCCATTCTCGTGCCGATAAATAATTTTATGTTTACTGAAGACAAACAAATGGATGGAGAGACAAACGTTCTAAAAATTGATTGTTTGATGCTCTTTTTTTTTATCGTGTTTACTACCCAGAAGGTAGAGGAAACACCACAAAAATTCGAACAAACATAAAAACCTATCGGCTATATTCGTTATCGACACTGGGAATTTATCACGTATCTTTGTTTTTTATGCTTTATAACATTATCACAGAGAAGAATAACCAAATCATAAATGATATATAAGTATTAATCCTATATTGTTTTACATTGTGTTACAAAAATAGAATCGTAGGCTTATTAAACACAATATCAAAATAAATATGTGTAAAATCTGAAATTAATTTTGAATGTTATGTTATAACTTCTCTATACACAAATTTATACTCGTGATTATGGACCTTTGCTCGACATACTTCATCACCATTACTCACGGAGTTTAATACTTAAGACTCACAATATGTGTAAAAACAAAACTAAGGTTTCCCAAAGCAAGTGGATATTACAAAGTTTTATCTTTCTATGTTACTTGTTTCTTTATCTACCCGAATAGGTAGTGACTTTCTTTAATGTGCTAGGATCACTATGTATGCAATAAAATAGGCAAATGTGAACACCCATAGGAATTCACCAACTACTTATTTAAATTTCAAAATGGCTCGGTTAATTGAATTTAAAGATGCACTTCCCAGTTGACACGTGGTTTAAGACCTTATACGTGACATATTTGATTTTTTTAAATTCACCCAAGGTGCACGCATTGATGTTTAAATAAGTATACTTGAAAAATGCAACTTTCTATTTTTCTTGGGTTTGTAATACACACACTGGAGGTAACAGGTTTTAAGGTGTCAATATTTCAATATACAACAACTCCAAACAATAGTGAGTGAACCACAATGGAATTAGATATTTTGTTCACATTTTCCAAAGTTAACTAAAACTGAAATGTGTTTCCACTTAAGATTTATAGAGTGGGGTAAAGATAGGCTAAACAAAATAAAATGACTATAACAATTTTATTAAAATACCTACATTTTTTAACATTCAAATAGTTGGCTATCTGCTATGTCTTGCTGTTTTTTTATGGAAGAATTAATCTTGTTTTCTACATATGTATCAATGTAAATGTAAGATAAAATCAGATAAATATATTGAAAGTTTCCTATGTTTAAGTTTCATTTGTTAAAGAATCCCTTTTTATCTATTATTGTTAATATAAAACAATCAACAAAATATATTGTTTCTCTATGGATTTAAGATGATTAATGTATTCTGTAAATTTTCTTTAGATTGCATTTTATTTGACAATTCAAGTAAGATCGAAAAAAAAATACATTATGTTTTGTCGATATTTCCCAACATCTCATTCCTAAGGAGCCTTACCAAATGATGAGATATGTATTAAAAGTTAATATTTCATTCAAACCCTATCAAATTTAAAACGCCAACGTAACCACACCATCAATCAGTTTTTTGACATTGCTACACTCGCTGATTAGAGCGTGGTGGCTAAGACGTTATCCTTTATTCTTTAATCTAAGGAATATAATATAAGAAATACCACCTAAATCCGATGGGTACATTTTAAGTTTACTGGAAACAAACCGATAGAATAAATCAAAGTACAGAAAAAAAACGGTTTTATTATATTTATATTGATGTATACACACATTGTATAAACTCTTGTTAATATTATTTAAAGTATTATTTAAATATTAATTTTGCTTATAAATGATTATAGTATCACATGTTTAAGGCGTTTTTTTTACTAATCTAGTTAGACTTTTTTTTAAATGTGGTATTGAACTTAAACAGTCTTTCTATAATGCTTTTAAACATTTAGAATACACATTCGTTATTTGATTTAATATTATTAATAATATATTGTTGTAATAAATATTATACTTATTCAAAAAAAATTGTTCATTATTTTATTTGAGAATTGTATTATTCTAGATTTGGTCAAAAGATATTTAAATGTAAATGAAGCCATATTTTAATTAATCTTAAGATACTGGAACAGCTATCATTTTATGTATACATTCTGTGTAAGTATCCATAATTTCATCAATTTTTTTGTATTTATAAGGTCCATATTTTACACAAAATAAATGCAATCTAATTTATTAAAATTAAAGAAAGTATGAATAGTATACATAATATAATTTAAAGCTTATAGCTTCATATGAATTATTAAAAAAATTAAAATATAATTATAATTAGCATTAATGCTTTAATTACATAATTATTTTGATATTATTTATATACATTTTAAACAGTAAAATACCAAGTAAAGATACTTTAGATACGTATGTGTTACTCCCTTCATTTATGAATGTACACCCAAATTTTCATGGAAGAAGATTGGAAAATAGTAATAAGTAAAAATAGTATCCTCGTTTTGCTACATAATAGTAACCACAAAATATATTGTTAGTAATTATTGATTGATTTTAAATAGAGGTGGAATTATAATTTAATGAAATTTTTAATTTTCAAGCTTCCCTATTTTCTCCTTACAATTTCTTGCTTATATATTTTTGAAGTAACAATTAATTTATAATTATAAACACAATCTTGTTATTTCATTTTTATTTACGTATGACCCCTAAAAAAATACAAGGTAGTCTTTTGAATTTTTATACAAACCCAACCCTTGAAGGTAGACTAACAAAGGGGTTCTCGCCCTTCCTGAACGTCACATAAAGAGAATCCGATGGGAATTGTTTTCTTTGTTAATACACATGCAACTACGCCCTGTTCAAGTATACTGGCTAGGAGGAAATGACGTACACGGCTAGTTCAGTCCTTCAAGGCTTGATCTTTGAGAACGTCTAATAATTCGATGATTCATTTGGTCTCAGCGTGAAAAAGACAATCTATTATACCAGCGTCTATTTAAAATAGATTTTTTTTGTAAAAAAAAATTACATTTGTTTTGTAATTTATATAGTTTTATAAAACAAAAATATGCATCTATCATTTTTTCGTTGATTCTTAATACACCTTCAGTATTAATGCAAATAACATATTGATTAATCTAACGTGGTATAAATTAGTAAGAATTGTTTAGATTAAATGTACCCGCATCAGTGTGGAGGGTGATTGAGATACGTACTGGTATTCCAACCCCAATCTTTCCAACAACGACAGTCCAGTTTTCTGTGATTGTGTTTCCTTAGATATTTATCCAAAATCTTGATGTAAATTTAGATACAATGTATTTGACAAACACATTATGGTCTTGCATTAGACTTGATATGTGGTGATAGTAAGAATTGGGTTCAAGCCTCAGTTAGGTGTGTTCAGTTTTTTACCCAAAATCCTATCTCCCTCTTCTACGTAAATGCGTAAATATATACATCCATTCCCATCCATGCCTGTAGTGTAAATATACAGACAGCCTGAACGTGTAGTACAACACGGATAAAGCTCATAAAAGAAGTGTTGACAAACTTTCTGGCTGCTGGTAGCTCTTTACGTCGAGACAGGGTTCCATTAAATGTAACACGGCTTTTTTATTTGCTCGCTTCAATTGATTGCTTAAAAGTCTCAATTGGGTAAATTAATTAAAGGTTTTAGTGGATCTATCAACCAGCTGATAATGAGGGATGCAGGTTACCTCTATAAGTCTCGTTTCATTCACAGTAGGCTATATTATGTTCTGCCTTTTCTTGTTCTATAATTTATCCTTCTCGGTCTAGTATCAAGTTTCTTAAAGTAGGTGCACAAAATAGGTTTATCTCAGAAAGGGTTTAAAAATAGTAGTATTTCTATACGATGTCAGCAAAAAAAATGGTCATTTAAAAAATATTTCATATTCATTTATAAAAACAAAAAATTATTTTTTAATCATAATTTCTTGCTTATGATTTATACCTATTTATTACTACAGTGAAATTATCACTTCTTTGGTTTTACAGGACAGCTAGTATAAGTTATCAGATGGTGTCAGTAATGCCAACCTTGTCTGAAAGTAACCTTTGTCAACATATTTGGAAATAATTATTATTTACTAATTACTACTATTACTGTCACTAAAAATATTTTAATTCACTTTTAACATTACTTCCCCAAAGGTTAAAATACAATTTTATTTTCCATAATCAAATTATAGAAAAAAAGTCTAGTAAATTCTTTCTAGTTTTTCTTTTAACTCTTGTGGCAATTACAGGTTAAATAGAGCGTGAAATTATACAATTAATGGTATGATATTCCGTTATTGATATTTATATAACTGCCCTCATATACCTTTAACATAAATAAATGGTTTGTGATAATAAAGAGGGAAAAACATACAAAATATTTGTGAAATAATATAAATTTTAAATTTTATAAACATGAGTATTAATACAACTCGCCGTCCAACCTGCAACGAGTTCCTCAACGTCATGAACTGGCAGCATAGCTTCTATCCAGTGGCCATATTTGTTTTCTGCATATACGACCACTTTTAACACTCTCTTGCTTTTACTAATTAATTAGAATTAAACATCAAAAGAAAACTTGAATACTAAACAACCAACCAAACAGTTATTCTCATAACAAAAATCTAACAATTTTATATATACATTATAACAGTGAATTATCGTATAAAATACAGTTTATAAAACCACTTGCGTGAGTCAACAAGTTGAAGAACAAAATATTTTTTTAGTTGAGTCTATTGATTTGTATTTAGGCGTGTCTATGCTACCGTTACTAATTTTATTACAAATTTGAATAATAGAGTGCCTTTTTTGAATTCTATTTCGGCTACTTAGTAATCTGTGTGTTCTTTTGTGAATATTATTTCTGTGTGTAAGCGTGTTATCCTTGGAAAATAAACGTTTTTTTAGTGATCATAGAATATGTATTTATTTAATTTAACATTATAGCGTGTGATTAAAATATAGTGAGTGTTTCTCAGTGATCGATATAATTTTTTCGAAAATTTAAGTGTATCAAGACTATAAACTAAATATTTTAATCCCAAGATTGTTTTGTGTTGACCTTTAAGCTAAACCTCAAGTTTTAGGATTTTTATGGTATTACAAAAAAAATCTGTGAAGTGTAATAAAAATTACTTGTGAGTCTTTCTCCAGTTTTGATTAAATAAATACCAAGAAAAAACTTCAAGTTATAAGTTAATGTATTTTTATTATAGACTTTGTTATAAGTGTTTAAGAGGAGTGCATCTAAAATAGATTTTTGTTAATTAGGATAGCTTTTGATTTTTCATTGTCATTTATTTTATAGGCCTAAGCATATTTTCTAGGATATTGATTTTTGTTTGTTAAATTATTTAAAGTAATTATAAATAGGCCTACATATTAAAACAATATAATATAACAGATTGTAAAGTCGAGCATAAGCTTGAGGTTGTGTAAAACTTAGGTTTAGTTAGTAATCTGTCTTTTTTTCCCCGAGCATTAGTCTGTCCAAACACAGGAAAACATCAATGGAGAAGGGGCCAACTTTTCAAGGAAGAAGAAAGAGAGACATGCACACAACAGACACAAGAGGACATAATCAACATTGCAGCTGTAATTAGACAAAAGATGATGGACGAATTCGATTCATTAAACGTGGCAGAAAAAAGAGCAAGATACTTTAAACTCAGTGTTAACACTGTGACACGGTGAGGATAAAAAACAATTTTATTTACATAATTACAAGCTATATATCCATGGAGTCACTTGATTTAAGGCTTGTAGTTCCTGCCATCCATTGGTTGAGGTTCGTTCGTGCTTTCTGTGTAGTGAAACTTATAAGGATACTGTACACAAACTATCACATTTTTTTTTCCCCCAAATAAAATATTCCTTCTCTCTCATATATTTATTTTAATTAATAAAAAATGTCAGCGCATCAATTAAAAATAGGGGTTTTCTTGCTCACCTCGCTCTTTTTAAGGCAGAATATCCTGCCTCAATAACAAGCACACCTCAAACGATTTAATTTCAAATAATTAATTTCTAGAACATATAACGTATTTTGATATAATGAGGTTACAAAAATAAAAGTATTAAATAAACAATACTCTTTGTCATGTTAGCAATATAGGCCTACACATTGATTTCTTTTTTTATATTCCAGTTATTATAGCAAGAAAATAGATCATGTTGAAACTCCTGGAAAGATCAGAAAGAAATAACCAAGGCCTAGAGTATCTATAGAAACTCTTGATGATTTTACAAGATATTCTGTTCGTCAGGCTATCTACAGAATGTATCACGAAGGCTAGTGCAAATATAAAGGTCAACTTGTATTTTTTTTTCACCTGTTGGTTCTTGGAATATTAGGTTATATATAAATAAAGTTGACTTTTCATGCATAAATAATTTAATCAAACAAACAATATGATGTAGCAAAGGTAAAAACACATGTTCGTCAATTGTCAATATATTTTTTAAATGTGTAAATAAAAAAAATATTTCAAGTTATCATTAGGTCATTAAGATATCTTTTTACATATCCATGTGAGTAGAATGGCAATGTAAAACTATTCATTATTCGATGTTTTATCTAAAATAATCTCTTATATGTACAAGTTTTGGCACTCCCTGGCTTCTTGTTGGCAGGCTAATCTATAATCCAATAATTATTCAAGGGGTACGCTACAAAATTATTTCACCATAGAAATTTCAACATTGTTTGATGTATATTTATTTGTCACTGATTAATATTGATTATTCTATTAGATACCTTTCCAGGTAAACATGTGTCGATGGACTATTTTGTTGGCAATTAGGACCGCATAAATCGATTTCCAAAGAGGTAAATCGACCTTGTCGAAACTTCTCAAAGTCATGGGCTTCAAGTGGCAGAAAGATATTGGAAGAAAGCCTTTGATAGAAGAACCTAACATATGTGCAAAGAGAATATATTTTCTTCGAGAATACCTCCAGCATATGTCCGATTCAATATATGTAGATTTTGTTTACCTGGATGAAACCTGAAATTTTTCTAGAGGTAACAGTTTTTTATTATTCTGTACACAAAAGTTTGAATGTTATATAGCACTTATACAATAATAGTAAATGTTTAATTTTTAATTGTGTTTTACATTTCATAACCTCAAATTGAGGCTGTAGAACATATAAAACATACATTAGACAAACTCTCACATTACACACAGTCACAATGGTTTGTAAATTTATTTATTAATATAACATAGATACATCAGTTTTTTTAGAGGAACTGTTTCTAAAATTTGTCTAGATAAGGCTTATATTTTATAGATAGCCTTAAAATAAAAATTATTAAATTCTTCATAAACGTTGTAACAAGAACATTTTCATAACTTTATTAAACCTCATTTGGCGATGCTAACCCACTAATTCAATTTTATTACCTAAATTACAATATTGTTTATCTTTAAAATTTGTTCTTGTCCTTAATTTGCTGTATCCAAGTTTTGAAAATAAATTTCAATATTTAATATGTGTATTTTATACGTATCGTCAACCAATGTTTTAATTCAGTTGACGATGTTATAACACTTTATTGAAAATTTTTGTATGTGACATTTTTTAGCTCATTAAAAGCAAAATGTAATCAATCGTTTGAATATTAAAGGTCACTTAATTCATACACCAATTTTGAAAACTATCTAATTCATTCAATTGGAAATCTATATATTTTGTTATAACTATTCCTGAGTTTTCTATCTAAGTTTTAACTTTATTACCACTCCTTACTTTAAACTACTTTAGATAGTTTTCTAATATGTTGTATTATTATTATTAGTGCTGCTAACCCGTTGGGGTTATTAGCACTTACGCTAATGTGTAATATGGTAGGGTGATTGTGAGATGAAAGGGAGGACCTACAGTTTAACATGGAATCCGAACCACGTTGGAGGCCTGGCATTCCACACATTTACAAGTTGTGATTAATACACGTCTTGTCAGAGGTGAAGGAAGGGTTTAGCAATCAGATAAATCTGTGCCTAGACCGAGGATTGAACCCCAGGCCCCCAGCACATAAATCTGACACCTTACCCCTAGACCGCCAGGCTACCGATATATTGTAATACTGTTAAAAAGGTTTATGGCTGTTTTATTCTATGTGTAATTCTACACATTCAGATTTTTCACATTTCTAATGTTGTTATTAATACCATTAACAACAAATACTTGAAAAAAAATGTTTATTAAAAATATTTATTTACTATAATAAAAACTGATATGGGATTAAATGCTGAATTTAAAAAATATATAATCTAGAAAAAATTAATAATTTGTACTAGGCTATCAACATATCAAGGTCAATAGTAAATAAAAAATAAATAAAACCGTGATATAGGTTTCTTGTATAGACCTAAAATTTTACTGTCAGAAGTGAAAGCTGCTAAACACATGTTTTCGCAGATCATATGGTTCGGTGTAGGGATGCATAATTTGGTCTAGTTACTTTTCAGAGATGTCAGTCAGCACCAAAGAAGCCATGAGGCAAATGTAGCTTATGTCTACGGCTTCACTCGCATTGAAAAGAAAGAAATTCACTGGCTTTCAGTGAATCATATAAGTTACCAAAAACAAATTCAGACACATTTTAAGGAATAAAAATAAGTAGTTTAACTGTTTTCAGTCCTTGTATCAAGATCTTATTTTTTACGGGAAGGTATTGTTGAAATTAATACTAAAATACATATTTTAAATTTGTACAGTGGCTTGTATTATTATTGTCTCTCACACGTGGAGAAATTATTGCAATGATCAATAAAATATATCGTTTTCATTTTGTGCAGCCCCTGTATTAATATTTTATCTCTTTACGTGGAGGCATTGTTGCAATAAACAAAATAATTAGTCAAATGTATGCAATTATTATTGAATCACTAATATATCTCTTACATGAAGGTATATTTTCAATGAGCACCTAAATAAATAATTTAAATTTACTATGGCAGAACCAAACACAAAGTACATTGAAACAATAATCCTATAGTGAGTGAGCACTACTCCACTAATTACGATTTTGCTGTAGGCTTGGTACCAAAAACCAACAGTAAACTGTGTTAACTTCTCCCGCCTGGTTTATTTGACAGTGTTTCGATCACTGATGATTTAGTGTGATAATATAGCTTACTCCACATTCTGAGACATAATTAGTACAATAGAAGTACTCCCGTCTTAATCTGACCATGGACTACCTCTTTTTGAGTTTACTTGCAGCAAAGAAAGAGAAAGAAGGTCAAAAATTATAAAGATCGATTATTGGATCTTCCTATCGTTTATACCATCGATAAAAGTTATAAACTCCACTAAAATCAGAATGTACAAAAATATATCAAATTTGTATTATTTGAATACATATGCAACTTTATTTTCCTAGTTAAGTACACTTATTTCTCAAATTAAATTTATATTGATCGAAAATATTTGAAGTATTTCTCCAATAAAGGCTGCACATAATCACATAAAATCTGACTATCCTAGCTGATAATCGGAAATTGACATCGATTAGAAAGATTAAACGTGTACTTCCTAGCGCATGAAATTAAAGGATAACATTATTTGCGGCGTCAAGATTACACGCCTCGCTGCTCTGTGATGGTAGACCAGTTTCCTCTCCCTTTCCAGTGCCGTGAAACTTATTTCTTCCTTCTTCCTTTCTTCAATCGAGTACATAATGCCTTATTAGGAGCTGTATTGAGTCTCGCATCGCTTGTGACGCTATGGCTGAGTTCTATAGTTTATTATTATTATTATTATTATTATTAGCACCGCGTCTTACTACCCGTTCGGGTTATACGCACTTACGCTAATGTGTAATGGTAGGGTGATTGTGAGATGAAATGAAGGACCTACAGTTTAACGTGGAATCCGAACCACGGTGGAGACCTGGCATTCCTCACATTCACAAGATGTCTTGTCAGAGAGTTCTATAGTTATATTATGTTAGAGCCTGGAACAGTCGTTTCGGGGAGGTTAAGGGCTGCACAGCATATTGGTGATTTTTTTTTGCCAAATTTACGTTTTGATTTAAGCGTACATAATTTCTAATCTATAATTGTATTCACAATAAGCATTTGCCCGTGGCTTCGATAGAATTAAACAACACTTCAACACGTAATATCTTCAAATGCTAATATGTAATACAATTTAGTCGAAAGAAGTGATTTATGAGCATTCGAGGATTCACGAAGATGGACTTCTCCCCCTCCACCTCCCCCTCCATACCCCAGTTCATATAAAGTTCCATCTCATGAATCCACAATACAAGTGGCGACGAATGTTTACTGCTTATACGGGACCCTGGACACCCTAGGTTCGTAGCCAGGTACATTGACCACTATAACACGGAGCTGGTTTATGTTTTAATTAAAACATAATAACTTAAGTTCATCCTACAGATTTTAAAATAATTTAATTATCTTCCTAAATATATTTTTTGTATTTGATGTAATACTTATTAGTTTTTTTAATAACTATTGTTTTAGATATATAACTATATTTCCATTGTTATATTAGCCATTTTTATTTCATACTTAATGAAGATCCTTTCAAATAATACGTAAGATTTAGTTTGGGAGATGCAATATTTTAGAAATTACAGATATAAAATTAAATATGTTTTTAAAAATGTATGGTTTAATACAATTAAATTGTGAGAAAGCGAATCGATAAGTTAAAATAAATTTCAAAATATATCTATAGGATTACGTGCAACCTTATAAGATATTAAAATCTTATCCTAGAACATGCTGGTACTTATTTTAAATTAACGATAAGCTAATAAGACAGATAAAACTCAGCCTATTTATTTATCACTTCACAAGAGTGACAACACCAAAATACAAAGCGATAAAAATATAATCCTGCTAACAACAAAAAATAAATATGTTATTATACCTCTGAACAACTGGTAATTTTAAACATTCCATTCAATATAAATGCTATGATTGGTAAATTAGTCCACCTTTAGACCTATTTGTAACTGTTAACTATTCCAAACTCAGGTGAGTGGGCACACGCACTAAACTACAAGCTCATATATTCTGACTTGCAAGTGACGGGAGAATTAGATTCAAATTAAATCTGGTTTTATGGAATCTGGTTTTAATTATTGTTTTATCAATACAACTATTATTTAAGTTAGTCTTCCTGTAAATTCTACCTTCCTCAACCTCCCTCTAGTGTAATTCGATGCATATTGCACAAATGGTAGGACGCAATGCAAAAGGTACTAAAATGTGGCTACACTGCCTCTAAACTCTGCCACCTTTAAATTAATTAGTGTTGTTAACTACCAACACAACACGAATGCTATTTTGGACGGCATAGCTATCTCAGAATTTACTAGTGTTCTTAATTATTATTCCAGGCCACACGTATGCTGTCAGACAACTCTACCCCATCTGTATTTACTACTACTCCAAAATGGTGTTTTTATTTGTATGGTCTAAGAGATAATTTGCATGATAGATTGAATCTAAGGTAACAAGGAAATCATGGTTTGAATCCTTGCCAGATGTAATGAGATATTTTTGCCCAAACTTCCCCCCCTCCACGATAATTCTAATATACTTCCTCTAAAATCTTCTCTACTCATCCAAACCCCATCAGTGTGATTACATTATAGGTAGCCCGAAAAGGAAGTATGGCGCAATGCACATCAAAAATAATCCATATGGAATGAATATTTTGTCAAACAGCTTAACTTCCTTTGAATTTACCTTTGATGTTAATTATATTATACAATAATCATACCCATGAAGCTAGAGACTACACCCACACATATTAGTGATTCTGTAATGAGGATCCAAATGTTTTCGTTGTGGACATATTTATTTCTAGGGGCCAATGTTTCAATATCAGATTAAAGTACTAGTGAACTGAATTAAAGTTTAATATAACCTCGAGTTAAAACTCCAGCTCTACGTAGTTTATTGTAGGAATTACTTTTTATGCGGAGGTTAGTTTACTTGGAGTTAATTTGTTGAATTCAGAGGTTGGTAGTATATTTTTACCCAAATGTCACTTGAACAAAAATATTTGTGGGTGGAAATGGAAATAAATTAATGCTGAAATGCGTTAATAAACATTATTCAGTTTAATCTTAAATACATTTGCGAGTTTTAACATGTTTCAGACACATTTTACTAATATAGTATATGCTAATATTCTCTCCAAAAACTATTACAGTATTGTAAAATCCACTTAATACATTAAATGATTTATTTTATCCTGCTTAAGAATAAACTAGAGTATTTAAAAAAGCGGTGTGGAGGGTGCGCAAAAACCAATCCATATATGGCATTATTTTATACAAGCTTGTAAATAAATAATAATTTAAGGTCATATTTCTACTCAAAAGGATACGGATAGACGATTTAAGCTGTAACGAGTTACAAGTTAAAGCTCTTTCAAATGGAGCAACACTCCCCAAACCCCCCTTGACGAACTCCAAAACAAGAGCATGTGCTCTGACCTCCGCTCTACAAAGCCCTACACAACTGACTGAGTGAAGCTTTCGACCAACTGACTTCTCGGGGCTCGACCCTACGCCTGGCCGGAAACGAATGAGGTTCCACGCGGCCAGACAAAGTTACGAATTCCGCCGCTAGGACCATCTAGAATAATCTACTTGCTGCTAGGACCTCCTACTCTTGTCGTGTTTGTTCTTTCTACCTACCCCCTCCTTATCTTGCCCCTTCTCTCTGTGGATACAATTAAGAGTATATATTGGGACGTTGGTTTTCGATGGTCACTCATTATACCACCGACTGACCTAGGTGAGGACGGCAACTAAGGGGCCGGGATATATTATTTAATTATTATAATTCTCTTTCGGCGTAATGGGGAGTGATATTTATCAAAATTATTGTCTGGGACTTAAACTCTTATAATCTTTAAACTTTGAAATGTTTCTCGCCTTTCGTGGCAAATGCGGTCGCCTTTCTGTCTCCTTATGCGAATTTTAATTCAATTAGTCTGTGCGATTTCTCTATAATTGAATATTTAATTTAACGAACGTATTTTCAGGCCACACTGTGGCAAACTTTGAGTCTCGGGCTTACCACCCGTTCTTTCTTGATTTTGTTAGCATATGTATAGTATTTGCAGTTATCTTGTTAACTGATCAAACGTAGAGCATAGGGAACTAGTAGGTTAGTTTAGGACTTAGTCCTAAGATTTATTCTTGTATTATTACCGTTCATGCATTATGTTGGTTTCTTTTGGGTTTGAAGGCGCGTATTTATTTTTATTTTTATTATTACATAAGTTTAAATGTTTGTTTGGGTTTACGGAGGAGTATCGTTTTTTGCGCCAATTACTCAAGCTAAAGGAGCTATAAACTTTTGACTCTCTGTAAGGGCTATGTAAATATCAAATTTATCATGATAGGTGATCATGATTATTGCGTTTTGCTTGAAGGCGCCTGTTTGGGTGATTTCCCATATTAGTTCTAATGTTAATTAATGCAGAAATATTAGATTGTAGTAATGACGGAATTATTGCTTTTCTCTTTAAATGCGCAGGATATTCAACTTTGAACCATAGACTTCCATGATTAATATTAATATTAGTGTTGTACTGACAACCGATTAATTACTGTTGTACTGACAACCGATTAATTACTGAATGTTTCCTTTTCTATTTTCAGGTATTGAAAAGTATATTAATTCCATGATCTAAATTGAGTTTTTTCTAAATCTGAGAGGATAAGCGCTTCACACCATATTGTTATATTTTGTTCTAATTATGTATTTACCATTTTGATTGTTCTAAATAAAATAAACAAACTTTGTTATTGTCAAATAAACTTCTTAACTGATTTCCCCGTCACTATTCCTAATTTTTTCACAAGAGGTTGACAAAGCTAAAACCCAAATTAATAAGAATATTTGTTATGATAAACAATTAAATCATATCACTGAGCGGGACCCTAATATTTCAAGAAAAACGTGTTAATAATGCTAGAAATATTAGGTTTTGACCGTTTAGAATAAATTATAATAATAAAAAGGATTCCTAATTGCATATTATATTACTTTAATAACCCGGTTATTACCATTAACTTAAATCTGGATATCTTAAATTATAATTTCAAACATCAGTTTAATATTTACGTTTCTTAGTAATGTTGGTGAGTTGTTTAATGTTACAAACAAAAATGTTTTCAAATAATTATAATAGGAGTAAGGTATCATTTGATTCTCCATATCCTTGTGAAGGAAATTATTGCTTACAATAATCTATTACTTGCTATTTTCTATGAATAAAAGTGTCATACATACAGGTTTTTATACACCATCACCCTATAGGCTACCACAGCTGTTTGTGAATATGTTTTTCAACGACTGGGTTCATGTTTCAAGTGAAATTTTATTAATTTTAGGGACTAATACAAATATGTCTAGACCTTTATGAAGTGCTCTAAAATGTAATTAAAAATGCAAGTAAAATTTTTTTGTCCACATAACTATGCAAAATTTAAATAGCTAAATCATTGTAAAGGCCCACTTTTAAATTGATATGACTGGCTACCAAAATATAGGTTAGGCCTACTTATTTTCTTGTAGCCAAACTATTCAATTATCAAATAATATTGCATTAATATTTGGTTTAATACTAACGATCACCATCTGTCTATATATTTTTCATTTATTCGTTTTATAACTCCAATAGCTAGGCTTTCATTTGTCATCTTTCAAAACTATCTTCAATAATCATTATTAAATCAGTGGCAATCGTTTTCATAGATCTAAAACTTAAAAAAAAAAATCGAGCTTAAAAAATTATTCAAAATATTAATTATTTATTGTTCATAATGTACGCTTGAACACTCCAGCATATCATACATATCTGAATATTAATCAAATAGCATCATTAAACTTTATCTTAACTAAATCCAACAAACATTGGAATGTTTTGAACAGTGGTGGCCATTTTGTTCTCTACGGTAATTAGCTTGAGGTTTACTCATTAACCTCTAAACCTTCTTCGAGTTAGTGAAACCTGAAGTTTAAACTCAGGTTATGGGATAATTTAACATTGAAACCGGTAATAAACATGTTAAGTTAAGGTTATAATTTAACTTCGACATAACCTGACATTGAAACAGTGGCCCTAAGGAGTTAAAATTATTTTATTTTTTAAAAACAGAGTGTACATTGCTTTTGCCCTTAATTCGTGGTGAACACAATATCCCACGTTGCTATTTTATGTAGTACAAGCAGAAGTTTCTGACTTAGCAGACGTAGCCACACAATTCATTAAATATTAACTTTGTTTCAAACAGGCAGGACAAATATCTCTCTCTACATTCTATTTGCTCCAACCAAGTTGGTATAGTTAATTTTTTAAAATCAAATATAAATGTTTAAATTCCTGTTTCAAGACGCGCATGTTCATGCATGGGTGCTACTTATTTTTTTAAATTTCAGACCTCCTCGTAAATATCGCAAAACGTTCATGACAAGCCAGACAAACAAACTCTTAATTTAATGTATTGTCTCCCACCACTTTTTCGCCAATAAAATTCTCGTGGATTTTAATACGTCCTTTTCATCATGTGCTCCAGGTTAAAATTTTAGGCATTGATATTACATGCTGGAGCTATAACCTACTAATTATACTAGGCCCTACTTAATTTATAAAGTTACATTGAGAAATTAAAAAAAGTTTTGTTTATCAATTAATCTGTTCTTAACCATTTTAAGTAAAACAAATATTCTACATGCACCATTTAATAAATGTTTGAAATATTCTGACACATAGAATAATGTAGTAGTGTCAAAGAAGATATTAGAGTTTTTAGGATACGTTTCCACATTTTCCTGGAGGTGGAGTGGGATACCATTAAGGAAAACCACTTTCAGTATAGTCTGCTTAGATTATAAATCCAACCTCCCGGTCACTGACGAACCTGAATTGCTTTGGCGTCTTATCAAATCATCTCACCAATGACGGTAGCCTTGAATTTAATTTTAATTGACTGATTGGTTATATTATTTTATTACATAGTACATTCTATAAATTTAAATTAATTTAAATTAATTTTTTTTTTTATTTTGATTCTAGATTTTAAATTTTCTTTTTCAGACATAAGTTTTTATCAGCCCCTTAAAGTAAAACATGCTTAAATTAACCTGTCTAGGTAACGCTTAAGAATCATTGTTGAAATAATTTATTCGCGTTTATAAATATATATATATGCTAAAGATAAATATAACAAGAATTTATTTAGTAAATATATATATATATAAATACATATAGTAAAACAAATTGCTAAAGCCCACGATCCAGCTATACCGACCGCATGACCGCCATTGTTAGCCAAGAAAGTACTAAGATTTGTGAATAGAGAGTGTCATGTGGTCAGCACAACAAACCGTTCAGCCGTAAATTTCAGATTTATATACCGGAATAGCTACTTATTTATTCAAGTAGCTCCTCAGTATGCAGATATATATATATATAGTTATATACTTATATATGCATATGTGTGATCATAAATACATATATTTAGATATTTGTACATTTATATATAGGTATATATATGTTTGCATATAAATACATATATTTACATAAATAGACATGTATTTCCATAAATACATATTATATAAATATACTTAAAGTTATATATATATATATATATATATATAAATTTAAGTGTGTGTATAGGTTCAAATTTTTTTAAATTATTTAATAAACTAAATTTGATAACATTTATTTTACACGTTCACAAATCATCAACAAATTTTTTACCTTAATGCGTGTTTGTAGATTGTAAAATTTTATATAGTATTACTTTTCTCTGGGGCTTATTTCTTCTTCTGAGAAGTAAAAAAAAAGAGGTTTGAGGGTGTGAGAGGCCCGATCTATACATCATTAACATCTGGGTCTACCACATTGTCAGTAAAATGGCCGGCGGTTCTCTAGTTTCTGATGACTTTTATCTGAGCCAAAAAAAACACCCTTTCCTTCCTTTTATTTCTTGTTTACGTGACTAAAAGAGCGTTAACTCTAAATGTGAGTAGCGACAGAATCCTTTCATGTAAGATAAAGAAGCAACATACAATATCACTGAATTAAGTGGGAATGAAAATGAACGACATT
The DNA here is from genome assembly GCA_902141375.1 of Timema poppense. Taxonomy (NCBI): domain Eukaryota; kingdom Metazoa; phylum Arthropoda; class Insecta; order Phasmatodea; family Timematidae; genus Timema; species Timema poppense. The sequence continues at coordinate 39,261 of CABFOV010001236.1, forward strand.
TAAGGTCTACATTTTTGCAATTTTTTGAACAAAATAATTAAAAAAAACTGCTTCAGTTGATTCATTCAGTTTAATTTTCTACACATGATAATGTCAACAGTTCTTAAATATTTGTCATGAGCATCGTGGAACTCGCCTAGAATATTTGTTATTTAAAATGTATCTCATCAAATTCTACTACGCTCATGACTATCTTTCAAGAACAGGATGCGATTAATATGTGTAGAAAATAAACCCAATGTGTCTACTGGAGCAATATTTTTTAGTTATTGTTGCTATAAAAACTGCAATAATACTTAACTGAATTCGCGTCCACAAATTGTAAATAATTAGATATAATTTCAACGAGTAAGATCTGATATTTATAAAAGAAACTTAACACCATCAAATTTTATTTTTATTTGATTGGGTTAGTAATATTAACTTACAAACAAGAGATTGGCTCAACAGATGACTTGTAAGCCAACTTAACCTAAAATCGTACATTTAACACTCAGAAAGTGAACCATATCGCGATACATTCAATACCTGACAACGTTTTCTTACTAAGCCAATGTACCCTCTAATTATATGTATACACCCTTTAACAAATGGAATAGTAATTTTATTATATGTCTTTAATTGTGAGTATATTTGGGTATCTTATTGGTTTGGCAGTAGAAGTGGATCTTTCAACACTATAATCGATAAATACCAGTAAAGAGATTACATTCTCATAAGTTACTCTAAAATATTATTTAAATTTAAGGACATGATTTTATTTTTTTAGCTATTGTAAATTTATATTATGATAGGGAAACAATCAAGTGTTTTAAAGTTACGAAACGACATATTATTATTCCGATTTTTACACAGTAAAATATATCTAAACTTAACTACAACTCTACCCTGTGTAACCGCGTAGAGTTAAAAATGTATAGATGGACCCCAATTGGGAGGAGGTTGGAATCCTGGAGTAGTGGGTGGTGTGTGGTAGTGAATAATAAAGTGATAGTAAAGTAACTTCTATATATTGATTATAAAATCTAAACTACTACACACAGATAACATGGAATACTATCACGGGATGCGGCAGAATCAGAGTTCGACGGGTACCTCGCAAGCTGTGTAAGGAACATAGTTCAAGCCCCCATGCGATGGGAGCGTCGAGATAGCGGTTAACAACAAATCTTCTCATATATGGTTGCCAACCAACTTTTTAGTTATAAACTCCAGAATGATTTCCTTTCAACTGGGCTGAAGCTGCACTCTTACTATTTAGACAAACAGTTACCTAACAAGGTTCCACCAGTTAATACTATAAACTCGCTGAAGTCTACATTCTATCAAGAAAGCAAGGCTCATTAAGCTTGATTCACACGTTAACCAAAAATAGAAAGCATAATTTTCTTGAAGAGCGCAGCAATTCACACGCTGTATGTTGACCAATGATGCATTGGAACAAAATCTCAAACAGCTGATTATCAACATATTGTATTTTCTAGCGGATAGACATATATTTTAGATAACTGTTTAGATAGATGTTTTCAAATTATAATACTGTGACATGGCACAATCCAATACAAAGATACACACGCTTTAATTAACTTTTTCTGTATCTCCTCACAAAGGACAACTAAGCTGTCTGTTTTCTTCTAGCTGTGCGTTGTCAAATACGCATGCGCACAGATTTGAGATGGTGGTTCTGAGATTGTGCTGTTTCTTCTGTGCCGAACATCTCAGGGAGAGCGGATGAAGTAGAAGAGATGAGTTAAACTTTAACAGAACAGCTCGCGTAGATAAGTGAGAATAATAATATTTAGTACCGTGACTTACTACCCGTTCGGGTTATACGCTTTAAGTACTGATTACTCTAATGGATTAGGAATTGGGAAGGTTGAATTAGAGGAAGTAGAACCCACATTTGCGTGGATGTAAAGTGGAAAACCATTAAGGAAAAACCACCCCCAGTTCACCCGACCGAGATTTGAACATTGATCTCCCCGTCCTCAGCAGTCGAGCTCAACACGACAAGCGCGTTAGCCAACTACGCCACTGAGGCGGGTAATAAGTCAGAAATCTTGTGATTGGCTTAGAGCTCGTCACGTAGCCACGTTTATGTTCTGCGCTTGTGTTTCAGCGAACGTGTGAATCCAGATAGTCGTGCGATGCTTGCTCATCAACAGAAAAGAATACATCAGGACGTTAACCAGACACTGTTTTACTTCCAAGGAAATGCGCAAGCGTGAATTTAACATATTACTAGAAATAACTTTTTTTAATATTTATTTTGAGTGCCGAGTTTTAATATTTGTCTACAAGAGCAGCACCGTTAAAATAGCAAGGCAAGAATAGTGTCAATATAATTTAGAATAACTTTATCAGTATTTCCATGGGATTGGGGAAGCACTTTAGGGCACCTTTCTTGGAGTTTAAACACAGCTTTCCAGTAAGCGACTAACCAGACTAGATGTACGCATGCCTACTCGTGCGCGTTTCATTTACCTTAAGGACTTTTGTATGATGTACACAAAATTTCATTTTAAAGGTAATATCTATAAATAGATTTTAAATAAAGTCTGTTCAGGGTAGGAATTGTTTTCTGAAAGGCCTTTTCCCTACCAGAAATCCATTATATAATAGGATATTGGTAGGAAAAAAGACCTTTCAGAGAGTAATTCCTACCGTGAATGGATTTTATATTATGTTTTCAGAAACATTAAATAAATATGTCTTCGTTTAATGGGCCATATCTAATATAAATAGTACTTTATCTTCTCTTATGTACTCATGGCCCAGTAGTTTGTTAAATAAATCCTGGAGCTGACCTAGTATAGTAGCTTATTATGTCTTTATAATATTGCCAGAAAGAAATCAATAAGATTAAATGTATGTAAACAATATTAAGATATTAATAAAAATATTCTATAGATTACTAATTCTTAAATTATTAATTTTGATTTGTGTTAAGAGATATATTTTGTTCCAAAAAGATACACATGTTTTGTTAGGATTCTCAAACGATTTTGTTTTTATAAGATACCTACCTAGCGTGGATACCTACTGAGCCAAGGGTCTCAGGTTTGATTCCCGGCATGGTTGAAAAGTTATAATTGGTTAAATATGGGTTTACCCTTTAACAGTGATGAATTAACGGCTGGGGTCTGGTTGCTGTGCCTGTCCTAGTCTTAAGTTATAATATAATGGATATGAAGCTATGACAAGCCTAGCATGACAGTAGTGAAAAAAAAAAATGGTTTGAATATAAATCTGATCCAGACAACAGGCTGGAAACAGCAATGGATGTAAAGTAAAGCTACCTACCATGAAATAAGAACGTGTTAACAGTCAATTATTTGAAATGGTTGAGAATAAAGTATTTAACATAAGTTGATTTTATGTTTATGTGTACGTTTGTGTATGTCTGCGCACTTTTTTCATATTAGAAGTAATAGTAAGAAGGTATAGATAGATAAGTAGGGTATAATTTTAAGTAGATTTATTCTTCAATGTTTTAAGGATTATTGTACACTTATTTATAAACCGAACTATTCTTAATACATCCTGCCAGGTGAAGAATTACGATATTTCTAAAACTGTCAAAACAGACCACACGATGCTGACACATTAGATGACTCAAGGTAATCGTTTTATTATCAAAACAAAAATATTTTTAATAATTATTCAAGGAACACCCAATAAACAATAACAAAATGATCTAATTTAAAATGAAAATATATTAAGTGATATGAAATATAAGGAAAAGTTAAAAGAGAAAAAAAATATATATATTTGCAAAAAACATATTAACTTTATAAGATTTTAAATAGTTATAGATAATAACAAGTCTGAATAAATATATATATTACATTATATAGAAGAGAAGATAGATTGAATAGAATACTGGCAGGCCTATAAATAATGAAAATTTTACAACTTTATAATTTCTATTAAGGAGTGTGAAATCTAGTAGAAAAAGAACAGGTTAAATACAGAATAGGTTAAAATACAAAAAACATATTAAAATTAGATAATACAAATAAAAATCCCATATTATAAGGTTACATGTTAATGAATAAACATTATAAAGAAAGATATATTAGGTATAGTAATAAGTTAAAATTAAGTTTAAAGGTAATATTGTGATAAATTCAGAATTGTCAAAAGAAAAGTTAAAAATGTAACCAATGCACGTGAGCAGGGAAATTAGGCAGAAAATAGTTTTTTAGAGGTTAGATACGATAATTATACGAGAAAATTTGAAACAAATCGAAATTATGTAGAATAGGAAAATTGATAATGAAAAGTTGTTGAATATATAAGTGTTCCCTAGATGATTTTTAGTTCTACTCCTTAAGCCTTGGATGCCAGAAGGCAGGTTGACTTTACTACATGTTTCGACGTACAAACGCCATCATAAGGTCTGAGGAAAACCAATGTAAAATTAGAAAAATATAAGACGAAAAATTAAAGAATTAGGAACATTAGACGATAACCAGAAAGAAAATACTTAATTAATTAGAGAAGGAAGATAAAGCTAACCTAACAGACTAATGTTTAAGAAGTTACAAAAAAGAGAGAAAAATATAGATTATTATTAGTGTGTAGATATAATACTAAACTATCAAGCTTACCTCTAAATAGTAGTTGATAATTTAGTATTATATCCACACGCTAATAATAATCTATATTTTTCTCTCTTTTTTATAATTTCTTAAACATGAGTCTGTTAGATTATCTTTATCTTCCTTTTCTAGTTAATTAAATATTTTCTTTCTGGATATAGTCTAATTCTTAATTTTTCGTCTTATATTTTTCTAATTTTACATTGGTTTTCCTCAGACCTTATGATGGCGTTTGTACGTCGAAACATGTAGTCAAGTCAACCTGCCTTCTGGCATCCAAGGCTTAAGGAGTAGAACTAAAAATCAGCTAGGGAACACTTATATATTCAACAACTTTTCATTGTCAATTTTCCTACTCTACATAATTTCGATTCTGTTTCAAGTTTTCTCGTATATTTATCGTCTCTAACCTCTATTAAACAATTTTCTGCCTAATTTCCCTGCTCACTTGCATTGGTTAAAATTTTAACTTTTATTTTGAAAATTCTGAATTCATCACAGTATAACCTTTAAACTTAATTTTAACTTATTACTATACCTAATATATCTTTCTTTGTAATGTTTATTCATTAATCTGTATCCTTAGAATAAGAGATTTTTATTTGTATTTTATTGTCTAATTTTAATGTTTTCTGTATTTTAATCTATTCTGTATTTAACCTGTTCTTTTTCTACTAGATTTCACACTCTTTAATAGAAATTATAAAGTTGTAAAGTTTTCATTGTTTATAGGCTTGCCAGTATTCTATTCAATATATCTTCTCTTCTATTTAATGCAATATATATTTATTCAGACTTGTTATTATTTATAACAATTAAATTTCTTATAAACTTAATATATTTTTTTGCAAATTAAATTTTTTCTGTCTACTTTTCCCTTATATTTCATATCACTTATTATCTTTTCATTTTTAATTAGATCATTTTGTTATTGTTTATTGGGTGTTCCTTGAATAATTATTATTATAATTCTCCTTACTAAATCACTATGAATATAACTAATATTAAAATGTTTTTCTTTCGTCGTATCCAATCAGGTTGTATTAATATGAACTAATTACTCTCATTTGTCAAGTATTAGAAGAGTTTAATCGAAAGATGGTGTATTTACATTTGCGTGGAGGAAAAAAGGATATCGGCAGTACGTTCTATTAAGATTGTGATTCCTTAGACCATTCTTCCACATAAGTGTGTGAAACAAAACAAAAACTAAAGATATTAATAGCCGTGTCACACCAGATAATCCACAGTTGTGCTAACTGTGAAATGTGAAGAGTTTCAAGGTGTTAGCCTAACATTTTCTCTCAAATTCCTTTGATGTAAATACAAATAGGGTTCAAATCCCGGCCTGATGAAATGAGGCTGGTTCTTCACATGTGACCTTCTCAGTCAATCTCAAAGATAGTTCCGGTACTTTTACTCTATGTTGCTCTCCCTATCCATATCTATTATATTGGTTCATAAATGGCCTTTGTGCTAAAACTAACACTAGAAAAATCTCAAGCAATGAATTAAAATGATTTCATTCTTAATTTAAAATTCATGATACTCATCTCAACACATTATGATATTCCTTCGAGGCCCTTTATTATTGGCTAAAAACTAAACTAAAATAAGCCATTTAGCTCATAAGACATTTGATTCATATCACTTAAATGGAATCCCCTGCGAAATTTCATGACACTACTCGCTTTACCAGACTGCCGAGCGCGTAGCCACTCAAAAGATCTTGTGGCACACCGATCGAGATAGAACACGCTTTCTGGGCAATTCTTAAAAAAAAAAATCAATATTACACTTTTTACACTTTTTATTTTAACGCTTTTTCCTAACTATTTGAATAATATAATGACCTTAACGTTGGTTAAGTGAAACTTACTATTCCTACAATACACTGTGAAAACTAGCATCCGCAAGGCGTCACCTGTTTAATGTGGGAACTTTTACTATTTTATCTAGAAAAATACTACGGTTGTTATGTAAATATTTTGAAACAAAAAAATAAGGTTTACTGTTGAAACACAAATCTAGGCATTGCTTATTGATCATCCATTCTTATTTAAACATTTATTTACTAAATGTATTTATTTCAGCGGAAAATAAGATTTGTCATACTGTAGGATGTTCCAATAGGCGTTTAAACACAAAGAAAGACACAACATTTGACAAATTTCCTGGTAGACATGATGGATAAAAACGAAACAAGTTGTTTTGAGCAGTCAACAGAAATAATTACGTAAATATATTATTTAAGTTTTATTTTAATGAATGTATACGTTTGTTCATAGATGAATAACGTCAAGAGCTGGGTTGAGTTCTTGCCTCAGGACCCGATTTTTGTGGGTTCAAACCCAGCCATGGTCAACGGATTCTTCTTGGGTGGTAAGAATCCGTGGTACATCTTCCTTCGGAGGGGAAGTAAAGCCATAAGTTCTATGTCGAGTGTGGCATATAAAAGAGCCCTGGAAAGTATGTGAAAATAACTTTCCTAGTAAAATCGATAGGGCCTTTCACTTTCGTTCATAGAAATTCTCGTGTAGGGATATAATCATCCGTCTTAGAAAGTGTACGTTAAATACCTCAAAAAAATAAATTTCAATATATTATTTTAGTAGATTAAACTAATCTAATCACTTCTTACATAATTGTTGAGAGTTACGAACTAGATTTATATTTTGTAAACCATATAAAATTATTATATTAATTAACAGCTGTAACACTTTGAAGCTTCTAAAACTTAATTAATGCTTCCTCACTAAAGACCTAAATGGTTAAACATGTTGCCTACACACTTTATTGTAGGGGATGGAGAGGTTGAGGCTCAAATTTGGGATGGTTATGTCGAGTGTGTTTGATTCCTAAGGTATTTATAATTCTTCCCCACAGCCAAATGTTTTCATTTATTTTAGAATTTTATATATATATAAATATATCCCATTGATATAAATATTAGGCTATCTCAGACTGATACAAAACAATTTTATAAGGTGGATCTTATATGACAGTTAGAAACGCTACTAGTTCTATTGTCAAGCATTTATACGTCAATTAACGTGACATACAACTGTTCATTTGACACATGAAATCAATCCCTTTAAAATCAGGCTAGTAATATAGTAAAATGTTGTAATTTTGCCTGCCGAAATATGTGTTTGTATTCAATAAAACCGTCCTCTTATAAAAATTGAATTACACTCAGTAACAGAGCATAACACGACCTATTAAGTTCTTAATGTTGATGTTATTATTAAAAAGGGATAACACTATATCATCTTAGTCTGAATTGTATTTAAAATCAATATCTTTCTCACTGAAATATTTCCAAAGTAAAATAAATCTTTAATTTTTTGTAGTTTAAATAAAAAGTATTAACCTGTGACAAAGTGTCCTGGTTGGGGTCGTGACGACCAGAGTAACCTATTTAGGTCGTTGTGAGTGAAGTCTTTGGGTCCTAAACATCTTCACAGAGGCAATAGAGACTGAACGCTAAACTGTGATTCTGGAAAATAGCCAAATTGGTCTTAGCAGATACTTTAAAAACTTCGCTCTCTAAACTTACCCCATGGTATATTCTTAAAGGTTCCAGAAGTCCACTTTATAATGCATACAATTATATGAAAGCTTTAGTTCTTCTATGGGTGAAGATTATTTAGAATATTTATGACGTTGAGTAAATCGTATGCAAATCACAAATTGACTTATAGACATTTCGGTATGTTGGTCATGTATAAATTAAGTCCTATGTTTAAATTTAGTGTTTTTAAGATGATAAATATATGAACAAAATAACTTTTAGATTTGGCTAAAAGTACTAAGCTTAATTTGTGATTCTACACAGTTATGTAGCCGTAGTTGAGTAGGTTTTTAAAATTAAAACTAAAATATAGACTGGATTAAGTTCAACACATCTATGACCATCATAATCATTATCATTATCAACGACAACAACAACTGTTTCCAGCCTGGGGCCGGGGCTGTTTATTAAAAAGCCTCCATCTTCCTTTATCCTTCCACCATTCTTACTCCTTTAATTTCTTCCATTCTTCTTGTTTCACTTGAACAATTTTTGTTATCTGATCTCTTCCTGGCCTCTCTTGTGGTCCTTTACTGACATACTTTATATTCTCTATACTCTATTTTTCCATACTCGTTACAAGCCTATAAAATCTCTGTCTTGCGTCCTCTACTATTATAATGTACTCTCTGTACCCCAAATCTTTCCCGGATACTTCATTCCTAATCATGTTTCTCCTCGTGACAGCTAACATGCTCCTCACAAACTTCATTCCCATGGCCTTCACTTTCGTAGTCACGTTCAAATTCAATTTCCATGTTTCTTCTGCATATGTGACAATAGATACAATACTTTCTTACAGTTCAAGGGCACTTCTCTTCTCCATAGAAAGTCTTTTACACACATATAAAATAACTTATCATGATCAACTGTATATTATTACATTACAGTGAATATAATATGACTGGTTTAGAATGTCAAAAAGCGTTTATATTATTCTTTCAGTTGTGATCATGTTAAATAGGTTCATCTGCTATTATTATATTTTATTACAAATATATTAAATATTGTTGATTTTATCAAGAGTTACTTGTCAGATATCCGCTAATAATTATAAAAATTGAGTTGTACTAATATCCCTGGCTGTTTCTGTTGTCTCTAATGGTGTTTTGCTATAAAAAAGGAAGTTTTATATATAAAAAAGAATATTTTAACAAATTACCTGATTTGAGAGCAATAATCAGTTGCAATTTTATTTTAAGATTATGAACGCATTGATTATTTCAAGTAAAATCTGTTTTTGTTTCTCATCCCGTTTGGTGGTGCTTCTTATTTGCTAGTGTCGAATTTTGGAGCAGTTTAATAGTAGAAATCCATTATGCAAGATTGACGAACTAAGATTTAAATTAGCTGTGGTCTTGCATGGCGGTTTTGTATGGCACCTATTTATATTTTAACCATACTATATTTGGAAGGACATTATTTTTAACAGTGTTTTAATTTACGGTTTGTGTATTGTTGCTATTTTTATAAATGTAATTGCTATGGATTGGAAGTTTTTCCTAATAGGTTTAGGTCTATGTTTGACTAAAACCCTTTTTAATTATTAATTTAGATTATTTTAAACATAGTTTTTAGTCTTTAATTTTTCCTTGGAAATTAACTAGGAATATATACTCTACGCCAAGTATTTTAAAACCTCGGAATATAGAGTAATTTTTAGTTTGTATTAGTCAAATTAATTTTAAAGGAAAACCCTGAATTAATGTGTCATTTGTATAAATAATTTGTGGAAAATTATTAAAAAGCAGGCTAAAACTTGTATTTTATTAGTGCTATTTTTCTAAATGAACTAGAAATTTTTCGAGAATTGGTGAGATCTAAACATATATTCATCAAGCAATAAAATTTGACTTTCTAAGGCATTTAGACCATATCAGTGAATGAGAGGAACATCTAAGGAATTTTTAAAATATACGAATAGTACTTCGACTAAACTCATAAATCTGTCAATAGTAACATTAGATATTGAATACATTTTTATGAGAACAATCTTTTATGTTGAGTCCTTTCATTACTTTGAGATATCAGATAAAAAGTCATTTTATTAATTCAAACATTAAACTAATTTTTCTGTATTAAATTTAAATTGGTAAACTTTAATATATAGTTTGGTTTAACTTTGGTTTTTATATTATTAATACAATTTTAGTGCTATAGCTAGGAAGGCATGCCATAAGTTGGGACTTTGGAGTATATTGCAATAACTATTAAATAATAACCTCCTATATTATTTATTTGTGTTGTATTTTAATTTTGCAGTGTACAGTACCTTCTTTACCAAGATATGAAAAGGTGATGTATTTTATGTATACTGTTTCCCTACTTGATGATGGTAATATTTCTTTGACATAGTGAGGTAAGTTGGTTTCCCTAAATTAAAGAGGTCGTCGTGACACCGTTGGAGCCGGACAAGGAAAGGTAAGATTTATTTACTCTCTTATGTGGAGTACATAGGAGTAGCGCTTGTATATATATTAAAGGTTTTAGATTCAAGAAGAATTTTCAGACATTCAAAGTATGTAAACTCATTAAATGTATATATTATTTATCTATATGTATTACTTATGTATAGAAAGAAAGATATAGGGAAAAAGAGAGACACCTGAATTATATAAAGCGTACAAAATGTCCCTTGGTCTGAGTGGTAATTGATAGAATGGAATGAGTGATATCTCAAGCATTAAATGAGATATGAGTGTGTTGTAATTAGGTAGATTGAAACTATATCTCAGTAATAAAAATTACTTTCAGTTGGTAGTTAGATAGACTGGAATAATATATCAAGTGTAGCATGACTAATGAGCTTTGAGTTGGTTGTTATTAGAAATAATGGACTTACTGGAATGGTATCTCTAGAATAAAATCAGTCTTTGAGCTAGTTGTATTATTATTATTGATCATGTAGGCATTCATATCCCTTCTCAGGCTTCTTGTAATCCAAAATTATTTTTTCTCAATAGCTCTTATAAGGTATTCCCTATAGGTCGTTGTATCCATAGCGCCAATTCTAGATTTGTCGAATTCGACTTTTACCATAAAATAAAAGCTATACTCAGATAGTTATTTAAGGAAATCCCATATAAATAATATATCACTAAGAGGTTCTGCCTATAATATCTAAATTTTACAATGTTCTGATTTATTTTGTACATATTGTTATTGCTTTTAACCACTCTTTAGTTATTTGTATTATTGCTATTATTTATTATTATCATTATTAACTAATTATTTTTGTAACTATTAATCATGATATAACATGATTTAGCCATTTTTGTTTATCTTATTTCCTTGTGTAAATATATGTGTTTGTATGGTAGTTGTGTACTTTCAATGCTGGCCTGTTATAGGTCCTACGACTGTTGGCCAGCACTATAATAAAGTAAATTGAAATTATTATTATTATCATCACCGCGCCTTACTACCAGTTCGGGTTATACGCACTTACGCTAATGTGTAATGGAAGGGTGATTGTGAGATGAAATGGAGGACCAACAGTTTAACGTGGAATCCGAACCACGGTGGAGGCCTGGCATTCCACACATTCACAAGTTGTTATTAATACACGTCTTATCAGAGGTGAAGGAAGGGTTTGTTAATCAGATAAATCTGTGCAGGGACTGAGGATTGAACCCTGGACCCCAGCACAAGCTAGTTGTAAATTAGACATATTGAAAAGATTTCATGAGTATAGAATGAACCTTAAACATAGTGTAATTATACCAACTGGAATGATTTGTAAGCATCAAATGAGCATAGAACTTATTTATATATAGAATTGTACCCGGCGTTTCCTTGAATAACCACTCGTACCTACCACTGAAAAGGTTTTTAATACTTCAAAAAATAAAAAAAATAATTGTATTGCTTTCAACCCAGTTTATAATTAATTTTAAAAATCTTATCTAAATGTTAGCTTAATTAAGTGTTTATTTAGCACAGCCTCTTACTACCCATTCGGGGTCTTATATGCTAAGTAAATTTTAGAATTCCTGCTTCTAAGTGCATATGTTCGTGCATAGGGGCCAATAATTTTTAAATTTCAGACCTTTTAATGTGATAGATATCGTGTAATGCTTATGACAGATAAGCTCTTCATTTTATTAATATAGAAGATAAAATAATAATTTTAGACTGTCTGGAATGATTTAATGAATATGAAATTATATGTGTGCATAGTTGAAATTAAACAAACTCGAATTATATCGTGAATATGTAAAGTATTTAACTTGGTGTAAAGTTGGTTCTAAATATATAAATTCGTATGATATCTTGAATATAACATGATACTTAGGTTTAGCTGTAATTATATTGACTGGAATGATATCGTGGGTATGTAGATATTTAATGATATCAACCCTTCCTCTTGGTTATAAATATACAGACTGAATATATATATATATATATATATATATATATATATATATATAT
>CABFOV010001236.1:52001-75818 GCA_902141375.1 Timema poppense
TATATATATATATATATATAAAAGTGTATTCATAACATTATTGGGGAGAACTTTACAACCATAGTAAAACAAACAGCAGGGAGAAAAATACAAATGGTGAAACAATTTTACTGTGGTCTCCAGAAAAAAAATTATCATTCAATTCACTAAGGTTCATTCTATTCTCCAATACGAGTTAGCGAGTACGAGTATTTATGTGGATTTAGACCTAACCGAGGTTCAGCTGAAATGATCTTCGATGCAAGGCAAATGCAGGAGAAATCCAGGGAACCAAACCACCCTCTATACATGGCCTTCATTGATCTCGTCAAGGCCTTCGACTCGGTTAATCGAGATGCTCTTTGGAAGATCTTAGCTCTAATTGGTTGCCCCCCGAAACACATTCAAATTATTCGCCCGCTAGACGATAACATGAATGGTACTGTTCTTAGCAATGGACTTGGAAAACCATTTGAGATCACAACGGGTGGCAAGCAGCGATGTTTAATTGCCTCCAATATATTCTCAATATTTATAGTAATAATTTATCTTATAGATGGGAAAAAGTCACCGAGTGTAGAAATAGTGTACGGGAAGGATAGTGGCCTATTCAACCTTAGCAAGACTACGAGTGAAGACCAAGATATCTACAACGTCAATTCTCGAACTCCAGTACGCAGATGACAACGTTGTTTTGGCCAACTCAGAAGAGGACCTCCAGGCTATTTTGACTACATTTAATGAGGCATATACGTTAATTGGGCTTGGCATTAATATTGGAAAGCTACAGATTCTGTATCAACCTGCACTCAATTCCAACTTTGCAGCTTCTGCCATCACGGGGAGGTCTTGTAGAACATGGAACACTTTCCTTACCTTGGGAGTCACTTATCGACAAATGCAAATATTGATTGTGAAACCCAACACCACCTAAAATGTGACAGCGCAGCTTTTGGACGGTTGCGAGAAAGAGTCTTTTACAGCTATAATATCAGAACTTAGAAAAAACTGTATGTGTACCAAACTATCATAATACCAACTCTTATTTATGGGTGTGAAGCTTGGATCACCTACAGAAGTCACCTAAAATTCCTGGAGATGTACCATCAGCGTTGTCTTAGGAGAATCCTTAGAGTTAACTGGCAAGACCAGCGTACTAACATTTGTGTCTTAGAAAAGGCCCATACCACCAGTATTGAAGCGTTGATAATCAAGAATCATTTTCGATGAACAGGCCACGTTGTTCGAATGCCCAAAACTCGACTCCCAAAACAGATTATGTAATCACAGTTGAAGGATGATCAACGAAACCTGGGGGGACAGCACAAACGGTACAAGGACGTTCTTAAGTCAATCATGAAGAAGTGCCTAATCGACATTGAAAACTGGGAGGCCACAGCGGCTAATCGTCCGGCATGCCATCGGTTTGTCCATGAAAGCCAACAACACTTTGAACTACAATGACGAAGGCACCAATCTGACAAAGTCAGCCCTCAACAGCCAGTTGTTAACTGAGACAACGTATGCCAACACTGTGGGAGAGTCTGTAACTCCAGGATTGGTCTCTACAGTCACCTAAGAACCCACAATCTCAACTAATGATATCCGTGGAAGACAATCATACTTGTTAGCGAGTGATAGGCCACTCATCATCATCATCATCATCATTTATGTCTTAATGATAAACCTAAATATGTGGATTTTTTAACTTTTCATAATGTAAAATTTAAACTTTTGAATTAATTCTAAAAGTGTAAATAATTATATATTTACTTATGTATATTTATAAGATCTGATAAAAATTTTTACTGTCATAGCAGTAAACATCAAACTAGTGTATTCTTATTGGTTTTGTCAATATTTAAACTAAGCGAATCTTTTGATTTGCAATTTCTAGGCTACCTAGGCAGCCTCCTTAAAGGGATGTTCTGACACAGTTTTATTAGAGCTTGTATTAACTTTAGCGATGATATAAAATGTGTTTTTAAATCAATATTTCTGTTAAATAATTATAATAATAATATTTATTGATTAAATAATAATATTTTATCATTATATTAATTTTAGTGATTTAATCCGGGTAAAAATAAAATAAATCCTTACCTGCATTAAAATAACAAATATTTAAAAACATTTTAATGAAAACGACTTCATAATTAAAATATTAAAAACAAGGAAATATGTTTAAGACTAGAGAAAATGATATAATTATACTCTAGGGAGACCATCAATATAAGTAAAAGATCCAGATTGTTCGTTTATCTTGCAATATATTCACGTTTTAATCTCTGTGCTATTTTCCACAAAACTTGTTTTTAGAAAAGGTGATTGTGACAGTTGGCCAACTTGGGAAAAGTTACTCAAGAAACTCATTAGCAATCTCAACATGTAATTGAGGTGAAAAGTATGAAAGCAAGATGAAAAAGCAATTCGATTCAAAGCTGTGACTTAAAACCTCTGACAGATATATTTGGAGCAAACAAATTTAATTGGACATAGAAATGAAGTACAAAGTAAACAGCATAAATTCTTAGATGACAAAATTTAAATCGAGATCTCAAATATTTCTGCTCCAGGGATGTTTTGAACGTGTCAAATTAATTTCATTACTGAATATTCCTTTACACAGCTACTATGAGTCATTGATATTAATATTAAAAGGCTGTGAATAAACTACAGAATTTGATTAAAACTCTTTTTTGATTGCTGTGTTGATAAAGTGATTACCTAATTAATTAGTTAAATGATTGATTTTAAAATAGTTTGTGGCATTTTTGACTGATATTCTAATACTCGCATATTAGAATATTATTTACATTACTAAGCGAGCTATATTTATAAAGAAAAAAAAAGTTTATTTTAAGAACCAAATAAAGTATATCTAAAATAGAGCAGCAATTTAAATTTGATATGGAAATGTATTTAATCTAAATAATTTTTTCCATAAACAAATTCATACCTTAAATAGCACCAGGTTTGATAAAATACCAAAATTCTAATAACGATTACAATATCAAATGTGCCGAGTAAAGTTTAAACGTCCTCATGGATTTAATGTTTTATATACAATGTATATATTACGGAAAAATTAATTGCATAATAAATGAAAAATCTAATATATATTTAATTACTTTCACTTTCATATACTATGATATGTGACGTAGCTTTGAATCAATATAAATTAATTAAATAATTGGCTGGCACATAAACTTACCGCTCTATCCATTAATATTAGGGTGAGAATACTCAAATACAGATTATTAATACTATAGTATTAATTTTTTTATTTTAACTGTTCTTATATCTACCTTCACCAGCGTATATTTTACTACACTCGCTCTCTCATACCCAATGTCGAACAAACTTGGTTAAAAACACATATTTTACTAAATATTCCTTAGATCTCAAATTTATATAAAATATAAATAAAATTCTATTTGATACAGATTGGGAGTCTATAAAAAAGGAGCCTTCGCAAACAAATTGTAGTCTATAAATTGATAAATTAAAAAATTATACAAAAAGTCGACGTTGTTATGTTTCTATTAATTTCTGAGTAGTTTATGGTCTCACTTTTCCATTATTGAATATTCCTTAAAAATGTATTTAGTAATGTGACCCTAACCTCAATAGTTACTAAACAGGTTTACACAATAATAAAACATTTGTGAGTAAAGTCTAAGGTGAAGGATTATATTCCCATATACAAGCGTTATTTTTTACACCCATGTATAGCTCAAATGAATTATAATTTATTGTTTTCTGTCCCTTATTATGATTATGAATTATTGTATTTGATTATACTAATTTATTTTCGAATTCCTTTAAAGTCGCATTATTTATCTAGACGTGAGTATTCAATGCTTATCAAATAGGGATTCACGCTCTTATATATAAAAGGTAAGCTATAAATAATATTATTAGTGAAGAGTCACCAACCATCTCAACGAATGTACAGTGTCTCTTCAAAATAAATACGATGTTAATGATGTGACATGATCAGTTCCACTATCCGTTCGTAGTAGAATTAACCGGGCAAAGGGATGATTTTGTATAGGTAGCATATCTCCATATGTTCTAGAAATTCCAGCTACCATTTATCCTTATCAATTTCCTTGATTTGAAGGAAAGGAGTAAGGGAGGAAGGGTAGTGAACCATATTACTGATGACCACAAATCTTGTGGAAAAATTGAATCATTCAACTAGGGAATGCTCCAGAAAGTTCCAGTAAAATTTTATAGAAATAAAGGTTTAAAATATTTTTTGATCACGATTTTAGAAGAAAATCAGAGACATATACACAAATTTAATTTATTTGTTCTTAATATTAATTTCGTTTCATTATTGAAATGTGTATACACATTCCAACATTTAATTTATTATATATAGAGAGATATTTTTAAATATTTACTGATTACAAAATTATACAAAATAGAATCAGTTAGGTGTATTAATATTTAACATTTCACCGATTCTATCCCGGATAATTAATCTGTAATAATCATCTTAAAAATATTTGTGTATACATAAAAAATGAAATGTAGGTGTAGGTATATAAATACTTCACTAGTATAAATACAAATATTTTATTGATTATATATATTTCATTATTTGAATGTATTTAACTAATTTTATCCTATATATTCATTTAGTGAACATAATTTTATAAGCATATATATTAATAAATAATAGCTATTTTTAAGACATAATGTTATTGTATGTAGGTATATTTGTCAAGAAGTTTATTCATACTTCCCAATGAGATAGAAATGTGAAAAATAGAGAAGTTGCTAAGAACCACACGAAAGGCATGCAAAATTCAAAATACTGAAATTTTTCTTTAAAATAAAAATTAAATAAAATAATAATATATTTGAGACTATCTTTTTAACTACTTTATTTTCACTCAAAAACAAAGAGAAATAATTACAATAGAAGTTTCAAACTCAAATACAAAAATATACTACAAATTGTTAAGTCAACCGTCCTTACATTTTTGTTAGTTTGTATTCACATTAGGGGAGACTGGGGCTCTTTCTATACAGTTTGCATTTTCTTTTCTTTCCTAATTTAAATTTATAAATTGTGTAAAGTAAATAAATTGCCAGTTACCTTGTTTCATGAGCTATTTAAAATGTTTTATAAAACGTACAGGTCAAATAAATATTTTATAAAAATACATAAATGTATAGGTATATTTATGATGAGCCAACAAACCCCTCACCGGGGCTGGTTGGAACTATGTATGGTGTGCGTTGGAACATGTCGAATAAATCGATAGCACTTACAAAGAAAGACTAATAAACTTCCCACTAAATTATAAACATAATTATACATTCTTGTTTCAGATCGTTCCAAGTTATTAAATCAATGGAACCTATTCTGATTTACAATTGTGACATTTATAAAAGTGATTATCTTCCGTGCACGCTACATGAGCTCATATTCACATGCAGTACAATGAATCAAACGTTCCATTGATAAACTGTTTGAGAATATCTCCAAACAAAAGTTGTCGTCTTCTTCTGACTCATCAGATGTAGATACTTTTTAATTTATTTTTGTTACTGCTCTTTACCTCAATGTTCCTAAACAGATGTATTTTTAGAATTGTAATCAGTAATAGTAGAGGAGAAGGTGGTATTATGGTACCCCATTTTCATTATAGTGAATTGTAAACAAGGTATCATAGCTAAGCCCACACTTTTTGTGCTAAAAGTACCAGTAATTATTAAACAAAATGTTCCTAATGGAATTTTTCGCTAGCATAACTATAAGTATGGTTTTTGAAGTATTTTGTCAAAAAAGTCAAAAAGTAGTTTTTGTGAAGCCGTGTGGTAATATGGAACCCCACTGTGTGTTTTCAAAAAATGCTTTAATGTATCCAAAAACAAATATAAAAGTACAAAAAAAGTTAATCAATTACAAAATCATTTACTCCAATGTGTTCTATCAAAAAAATGCTTTACTAATAATAAAAAAGATAAATGAAAAGCGAAGAAGCTAACTATTTACAAAAATCACATATGTAATGCTCCTTTTCAACATCAGCGCAATCTTTGTGTGCCCACATAGCGCACATTAGGCATTGCACCCACACCTCCCCATGAGCATCATCTGAAAACAACCCATCACAAAACAGACAAGCAGTGTCATCTTTAGAAGGGGGTGTCTCCTCATAGGGCAAGTCAAAAGGAGAGTCAACAGACGAGGCTATGTCAATCGAGTCATAATCACTTGAACCACAATCACTTGAACTGCTGCTGATACGTTGTCGCTTTGCCTTGGGTGTTTTGCCTCTTGTTGGCCTTTTGACACCGGAAGTTGAAGGCTGATCTTTATGCACAGAAATCGATGTTGCTCCTCTTCCACGTCTCCTGCCGCGAATCGAACTTTTTCACTTGTTTGGTGTTTTTTATCTATAGTGTTATTTATCTATTTCTAATTTTTTCATTTTCATTCTTTTTTTTCATTCATATACCACGTACTTTTATCAAAATTATTCCATGGTTTGAATTTGTGGGTAATACGGAACCCCAGAGGAGTTGGGTTCCATATTAAAAGCACCAATGGGGTCCGTATTTCACGCATCGCCATCTTGGATTAACTTAATTTCTGTCGACACCAACTCTAAAAACGTGTACATCAGACAGATTAGCATGTACCCCTAGGCCTCTAGAACGGGACACATGCACCAGTTAACCTACAACTAAATTATTTATATTTTATAAATAATTAAATTCACTTACCATTCAAAAGTTTGGAATTGCGAAAAATACAAACGTCCTGTTTCACTGAGTGCAACCGCATAACTGAATTGGGAGGCGTTCTCCCCTTGCTATGGGTGGCTGCCTAGTGCAGTTAAGCCACAATCCGTTGGAGTTCACCTCTATTATCAGTCTGAAATTGAGGGGTTCCATAATACCTGTGGGTTCCATAATACCACCTTCTCCTCTATTTGTAATAGTATAGTCTTTGTTTTATTTTTGTTTTATAACTGAATTTTTAATTGGGGTGTCAGCTAATACTGATGTTTTCTCCTTTTGCCATTGTTGGTAGGCCTACTGGAACTTTTTATTGGTCTTTCTCTTTCAAAGATGGGTTTATGTTTAAACTTTGTCTAGCTGATTTTTACCATGAGGCAGATGGTGTGGCATAATATTTCATTAAACTTACATTTTCTGGAGTTTTGAAAGGACTTTGATCATGTTAACACCAGAACCTTGTAAAGGAACATTTTGTTTTTAAGTGTTGTTTCCAATCTTTGAGAAGATACATTTGTATATAAAAGTTCAGGTTGATCTGTGACATATGGAGCCATAAATTAACCATCTTGAAACACGTGTCTTTTAAAGAGATAAGTTCCACATGCTTCAGTGCCCACTTCGATGTTAATGGGGTTTGCAGCAAGAGGCAAAGCAGTGTTCACTATCTCAGGGTTATCATAAATGGACATTACCTTCCCTCGATGGTTTGTCATCCCTGAATCTGAAGTAGAGTTTACATATTATTTTAGGGGCTCATACACACTTATTTCAAGTGGCTGTAGTTTGTGGATACAATGTGGTGGGAGTGATAAAATTGTCGCACCATTATCTTTATCTAGTAGAAGTGTTGGAATCTCTTTTTAAGATCGTGTGCGTCATAAAGTGTTTCACAAACTTACAAAAATCTCTTCCTTCGTCCAGCCAGATGGTTTCGCATCCTCATCCGCATCCACATCTTTAAGATATTTTCTTTAAAATTCACTTTGGGAAAAATAAAAAACGGAGGAGTGCTATTCACTGTCGCAGACACTGCAATGGCGAGCGTGACAAGTTTTCCTTACTCAGTAGATTTAATTCTACCTATTTTTTTGAATACCCTACGAGCAACCATTTTGTCTGATCTCTGAACTTTTATAATACCTTTTTCATACATATCGTAATAAATCACCAGGACCTAATTTAAGATGGTTTAGGACAGTCTGCAAATTATTAATAATGCGTTGACGTTATTTTGAATAAAACTGGATGCCCTAGCTAGGCTTAAAACATTTGGTGTTCTTATAGACAAATTATGCAGGCTTTTGAGGAAGACAGAAAGCCAATCTAGCTCAGCCATTTGGACTTCTGTCTTGTAAATTTGATTTTTTTAATTTCATGACCACAAACAAATTGAAATACAAATTTTCATTATTCTTTTAGTGAATCTGTAGTGAATGTCTGTTGTTATTTTCAGGTAATCATCAAGATTGGCTTCGTGTTCATTTGTAAACATCTAAAATTAATCCACACAAGTATCTAATGAGAGAAGGAGGGGTGCATGGGGGAGAGTAAAGAGGGATTGCCAATATATATCTTCCAGATTTATTCCTACAACAACCTGTGCAGTTCATTCATCCATTAATAACTTTATACGTTAAAGATCAAACTGCTAAAAGAGGAAGATATAGCTAATCTTCTCTGATGCTAGCATTGTTAACAATGTTGCAGTTACGTAAGGGTAAAATATCTTTAACCTATCTGGTAAATTACATTTTTAGCAAAATAATGAATTGTATGGATAGGCCTAGCTTATCGCACTATCTGACATAAATATGTAAAGGTTACGGGCTCCCTGTTACACTTCCAAATTTAAATATTCGTGACTGCTGGCTATCATTTCTAGGTAAGGGGTCTAAGCGAGAGACTC
Organism: Timema poppense; assembly: GCA_902141375.1. NCBI lineage: Eukaryota > Metazoa > Arthropoda > Insecta > Phasmatodea > Timematidae > Timema > Timema poppense. Next base: position 60,655 of record CABFOV010001236.1, read on the forward strand.
AAGAAAATACAATCAATCACATACACTATTGTTGGTTTATTTCCCAAAGTAATCTGCTCTCATACATTGCCATAAAATTCCTGACACTTTCTGTCTAGTCGTTCACCCATTCCCGGTCAACATCATCATTACGTGACATAGTTTGTGGTCTCTCACTTTCATTGGCAAAAGTGGGATCACAACTCTTTAACAACTATCTTAACCAATGTCCAACCAATGTCTAACCAATGTAATAGTCAATGTCTTAATAATCGGTATACTCATGGCGTGTTAGTCACTCCATCACTAAACGGACTCATCTTAATACATAATTGACAACCGTCTAGAAACAACTGCACGAACCAACTGTTTACACAAACTGCCTGGAACTAACTGCCCAGAGCTCTGCTCTAGAATACACATTAGCTAGAATCTGCCACCTAGGAGATTCCAACGACGGCATAAAGCACCAATAAATGGGCCTAGAGCCACGTCATCCAAAACCACGCGATGCTTGAACATCATTTCACACGGATTCAATGCTCTCCTGCCAGAATCAGCAGTTATAGGCCTCCGTGTGGATTACACAGGAAATACCTCGCATTTCAGATAATTGACCCTACAATTATTAGCTGACCGGGATATTTGAACTTGCAATTGAGAATAAATCACTAAGTTGAGAGCCTTACATCACTCCCTCCATTTTAAATTGGTAAGTATTAACACAATGAGTTAGCCATTTCACACACCCTTTATAGAAGCCAAATGCTAAACATTTTAAATTTCCAACTTAGAGTGAACAAGCTAAGCCTACCATACTACTTTATTTTTACAGTGAACATGCTCTACCTAATCTAGTACTATACTCCTACAATGAAAAAGTATATCCATATGTTAACATCTCAGTTCTCTGTGTCTGTTTAGCCGACATGGCATCTCATATCTCACCGGCTGAAGTCACAGTAGCTGTACGTGAATATTTAACAACACAGTCACAGTAAGTGGGATTGAGTTATTTAACAATAACAAAACAAGATCATTTGGAAAATTCCCAGACTATACATCTAGTTAACTGGCTACTTGAAAAGTGGTAACAATCTACGATTCAGTCTAATCATGAACACATCAATCCAATCAAATTAATTCTTTAACTGCAGAAAATCGGTAATCAAGTTCATTGTCCAATAGGTGGTTACCTTGTTGCTGAAAATGTTTTGTTTACCTAAGATCTTAATTGATAGCAAAGAGTCTGCTAATTTTATGTTACTTAACAAAAGAATTTAAAACAAACTACATTAACAAAGTAAAATTATTTCCTAACACTAAACACTTTCTTTAATTTGAAATATTACTCCAGTTTCAACATTAGGTATATGACTGTGTTTGACTTGGGTTTGAACCAAGTACCGTTCTACATACAAAACAAAAATAAACATGTTACAATACTGTATATGAATCACTCTGGAAATCACAAAACAGTTCAATAAAAGATGTCAACAATGTTGAATAATGAAACACCTGGAATACGTAAAAACAATCAATTCCATTGCACTTGTAACTCTTGCGCCCAGACTGACACCTTTATAAAACACCTCACCAAAACAAACTTTATTCTCGTGCATAATGTATAAGGATGATGAAGGACAAATTGTCATCAGCAATTTTCTTCTTACACGAATCGGTGTGGGCCTACCAGGCCCATTGGCTGCATCAACTTTCCTCCGTTGAAATCGACGGTCTGTAGTACGATTCTCGTCGACAGACAAGGGTGGACAATACTGACAGCTAAATGGCTTTACTAGACGCACGTGTACTTTTATAGACCAGAAGGAAACAGGAATAGTAAACTCAAGGTTATGATATGGGCCTCAAAAGCAAACTTTAAGCTTTATAGTCAAACTCCTACCCGACAACTCTCATATTACAGCTGTCAACGTGTAAACATGTACAAGACAGTTTGGTGTCCTTCCCACTAATACTGCTCTCTTCTACGTTGCTGGGTCGTCTTGAGATCGTCTTGAATCGTCTCTATATTTGTCTTATAACTGGCAAAACGTAGTTTGGTGTCTCGTTTTGGACATCCTTGGCATCTCTTTCACGCGTCGTGACATGTGCACTTCTTGTTCTCACCTCTTGCTTGTGTTATAAGCACATTTTTGTTATCTTCCTGGTTTGTCGCTCTGTCTAAGACTGTTGATTTGTTTGTAGTGAATTTTTTTCCTAATTAAAAATTAATCATTTCTGCAGGTATTCTTCTGATGGTTTTGATTCGACTGGCGTGTGGCTTTAAATCAATGTTCCTCACTTGTTTATCAGACATGTACCTCCTCTGTCCCATGGCTAATATCGAGTTCCATAGCTCTGGCCCTGGACTTTACTGGTCCCCAGTTCGATCACAACTGGCTCGTACATTCATAAAATCAAACTTTTACTCTAACCCAAACCAGCCTAACTGGTATCTTATGTTTACAACGCAGATAGCTCCAACTATATCTTCAGCGTTCTAGCGTCCTTACTCACAGCTGACTGACATATATCAAACATCATGTTTGTTGACAACTACACGCACACTACGGGTTCCCTGTCGTACCTCAACCCCAGATAACTGACTTAACTCAACATATAGGATATTCCCTGCGCCCGGGATCAAATTTTCTACTGCTTTCAAACGTAGAAGTCCCTGGCCATGTTTTTCAGAGCAGGATAAAGACGCGTTCTCCATGTACACATCTGTGACGGCTCCTCCAGTTCTTCCCTCAGCCACCTTCCTCAAGTCATAACACTTATAGCCTAAGTGTAGTTTTTGTTTTGCTACGTTTAAAATAGCATCATTTCTATGCGGGAAATCAAGACCTAAGATGTCCTTCATGCTATCCTTGGATACGAATGGAATAAACCACTTTGCCTAATCCCATATTGACAAGTTTCTAACAAACATTCCTCACAAAATAGCCATTTAACATTGAAATCCCAAATTTCTGTCTGGATACATCTCTAGTCCCTACAAATATATACCACACCAAAGAAACATATGTGCCAGTATCCAAAATCATGTTACTTCACTACAACAGTACTTGCAAATTTAAAATCTAAGGCTTCCCCAGATAATTTAAATCTAGCAACAGCTAAACTCTCTGCATCACTCCAACCTGAAATAGTCGATGCTTGTTATATCTTAGCAAAAAATACAATAACATTGTCGTCTGCTCGTCCAAGGAACATGAGAATCGCCTGAATCAAGGAAAAAATCCTGACAATAATTGGGATTACGGGTTCGGATCTTTGACTGGTATCTGCTTGAATATCTCAAATCTGTTCATTCTTAGTCCTCAATTTTTAAAGCTGCTGAATTACCTGGTTGAACGCCGTTTTTAAATCAGTCTCCTCACCCTGAATGGTAACTTAGGCTATTTTAAAAATTGATACGGTCCTACCTTTGATGGACACCCTGTCTACGACTTAATGCAATCTCTTAAATCCTCTGCTGACTGGATGGGGTGGCTGGAATCTGCCAACGAAATTTTGCTCCCACCTGAATTGCGAAATTCAAACAAAATTGCTTGTGTCAAAACCGAAGTCCCTAACCAAACGCGAATTGTTAGGGCACAGCTATCATGGTCGAGCTATACACATTGTCCAATGTTTACTATCGGTTTGATTTCCCAGTGGGTTGCCTTGGAATAATAACAGGTGCATTGCACCGTCACTTAAGAGTCCCGTCCTCTTTACAACGTATCAGATAAATTAAAAATGAAAAGTCTTAAGAGCCTGCCACACTCTTCACCGTCATAGCTCCACAACACACGGTCAATAAAATAGGCAAAATAGGCAACCAGTAAACTCCAACACCATCACACAATTAAATAATAACAATAATAATACATCCAATAAAATTACTCGGCCACATTTTCATGTATACGTCACCATGTTGTTGAACACGAGTTCGAGTCCAAGTCAGAAACATACACTAAGCCCATCGTTATCCTCGCTTATCACTGTCCTCATAGAGCACTGAATACAGAACACGGCACACACGTGTGTTATCTCCTCCACGCGTCTAGAGTGTCACGATCCATTGCCTAAATCACGCCACTTAAGTATCACATTTTACTTGTCACTGCGGATAAACACCAAGCTACTTGCAGTCACAATCACTGGTTCTATCACTACTGATTACTATTGGCAAAAGTCCCGGGTTCGATCACCGTCCGTAAAATGGGGATGAGCTTATTATACATTATCGCCCAACATAAAATTAAATAAAACAAACTTGCTCCAACACCATTCATACCTACGGCTCAAAACACTCAAGGCGGAAACTTCTTGTGCATCTTCCACGAATGTATAGATGGTGCTACGATCAGTCGAGTATTTTAAGAGTTATTAAGCCTGTTTCAACCTACCTCTGTAGCCAATCATCCTCGGTCTTGGCTAGTAAAAAAAAGTGTTAATTTGGTCAGTTAATAGTTTACCTTTAGATAAAAGTAATACTTTTTTAAACCGTTGTTATTATAAAATCAATTGATGTATAGGTATAAATTCAGGTTTCACCCAAATATATTAGATGTTGGTTTGAAGGCAAGCTGTAAACATATACACACTGTATTTGATGATATAAACGAGAACGAGTTGTAGTAAAAAATATATATATATACTTTGTCTAGAATAAAGTGTATTCTGACATCTTATGCTGTAACAACAATAGTTAACATCGAGATGTATAGAAATCGTCTTTTGTTGGGCGCCACCCCTAGTATCTAGGGGAAAAATAATAATCAAAAAGAAAAAAAACATTTACCTCGGCTAAGCCAGTCAGTGGCACGACGACTCTCAAACTCGGGACCACTGGGTAAACTTAAAACTAAACATGAACAATTTAGAAAAAAATGGATTGTTGGAACAAAATGTAATTTAGACTACAATAAAAAAATGAATGTATAAAATAACCTTTGTTGGCACTTTTGTGGATTTATTTTTGTTTGCCATTTTACCTCATCCCAATCCTACCTATGGAATTCTGGATAATTATAATTCTAATTTAACAAAGTATAAAATAGTATGGCTGAAACAAAAAAAAAGAATATATAATATAAAAAATTAATAATTAGGCATAAAATAAAATGTTAATTAATTATCTGCATTAGTCTGTCTTTCTGAAAGTAAATGAGTTCTCATTTTTATAGGAGAAAGGAAAAAAATGTAGCAATAATTGAAAGTTGAAGAATTGGTTTGACCTCACCCATGAATAGTTAGTCCATATTGAAACACCATCTTCATAAATTTGTTTCACTTCAAATTTTTCCACAATTTAAACGAAAATAAATCGTATATTTCTTGCACACCCACTTAGCTTTCCATTTTTGCTACGTGTACTTAAATTAACAACCTTTAATTCACTATAAAATAATTCGAATTAGGAGCTCCACATATTTGGCTCCATGTTGGACCAACACCCGAAGAAGAAGACCTCGTCTCCTGCTGAGGATCTTCCAATAATCAAATTCAAAAACTTTTCTATTCATACTTCCAAGTCCAAAGAGAAAACTAATATATATAAAAAAACGAAAATAAACTGTTGGCTATGGATTAAGGAGAAAATCAAATGCAATGCAAGTTTAATATAAATATTGAAATATATCCAAATGAATGTGAATAATGTTTTATAAAGAATTAAATGTCTATTTCTTTCTGTCAAAAATTAAAAATCGCGCTTTTTTCTTCTTCTTCTTCTTCTTCTTCTTACACAATCACTAGGTCCGCTACTCACTTGTTTGATAGAACTGCGCATGCGTTAAAAACAAACATGGTTGACGTTGAAAATGAATACAATAGTCAAACACACTTCTTAAAAGGATAATTAATATGTTTAATAAAAGTTAAGTGTTCTTCTTTAAATCTTAATTCCTTATTTAGATTATTTAAAACAATGTTTTACATTGTTCCTTCCGTCCTTTTATTTTATTTAATAGATGTAAATAGTATTATTTGTCAGGCTGGCAACCAGCGGACGAACTTTGAAGAGTTTAATTTCAGACGAAAATAAATTGGAAATTGTTCACAAAAAGTAGAAAACTTAGGGATATACAAGGTAGGGTGGCAAATAACATGACAGAGTTTGGCTGTATTTAAGTTTGACTCCAGATAATTAGAGTGAAAAAGCTTTTTAAAAACGATGCAGCCGTCATCAGAGAAGCCTATTTGGGAAACAAATCTTACTGTTTGTAGATGAGTTCAGGAAAAGCTTATAAGTTTTACCGAGTGTTAAAGTTGGATTCACACTGAAAGGGATTCGCGCCTAATGTGCGCCGGCTGTGTCGTGCTACGGATGATCTTGAAAAGGTCATTTCCTGAGTAACCTTGTAAGACCGTTGTTTGATTCACACTGTGCTCCAACTGTGTCATCTTGGATTGATTCAAAAGTGTTCTCCCAAAGTCACGCTTCAAATGGTCCAGCACGTTAGGTGCACATCCGTGTAATGAAATCCGGGCACCTTATGATCAGCCATGTGTCATTTCTCCTAGTTTGCTTCTTCCGGTGGTGAAATTTAACAAAGGGTCTTATCTATAACGTGAAAATACCTAGAGAACATTCAAACACAATTATCGTGTGCAGTAATTATGGCAGAAAGAAACTTATTAACTTTGACACAAATATATAATTTTCAACATAAACTATATTTTCGTTAAAGAATTTATTTTAAAGGAAATAGCGGATAACATAAACTATATTTTCGTTAAAGAAGTTATTTTAAAGGAAATAGCGGAAAAACTCAATATCGAAAGTAGCTATGACGACCAAAACAGAGCAGTGTGACGACAAGACACAGCCTGCGCACAGTCATGCACACAGCTCTATGTGTTTGTCCGTCTCTAAGGTCAACTATCGGCCAGACCAACATTAAGTCTGCCTTCTGAGAATAGAGTTTAAAATTATCAAGTAAAAACAATAAAGCTGGCCAATTGACACTAGAAAATTTGATTGTTTAATGAAATTGTTTAATGAAGAACTGAAAAACAGTCAGTTTTAATGAAAATATAATAGAAGGGTCAGAGTACATTTTGACACGCGACTCAATAGGTCACGCAAGAGTTGGGAATAGTTTGACCCCGATAGATATTTACAAATTTTTAGCACCACCATTCTATATCCACGTAATAATGTAGTTTTTAAAATAAATGTTCAGGTATTAATATTTTAGAAGTAGAGTTCTGGGGTTACATTATTGTGGACTTAGTCAACTTCGAAGATTTAAGGGAAAATACAACCCTCCGGCATGAATATAGTTTAACACCCTCAAAAATGTCACTTAACAAGTTAAACTTAAACATAGGAAGTATATTTATTAATAATCTTTAAGAATTAAAAAAATAAACAGGGCCTATGCATTGGAATCCGCCCAAGCAGTGAAAAAACAGTATATAAATCCGACCCAAGGTGTTATTTTAAAGGGGCTATCTCAAGTGATTTATGTTTGATACCAATAATCTATCTGGCCCATGATGCCCCTGACAGCTCTTTTATTTTTATACGGAAACCGTTACTATTTAAAATGGCGTTCTTAAAGTTACAAGGTGAAACCTTGGGTAGGGTTGGTATTTATATACCCAAGTCCCATTTCAACAATGGTCATTAAAACATGGTCTTTTCAGGGGTTCTTAGCACAACAAACGTATGTGTTAAAGTAGACTAAAGATCAAATCAAGGACACTAATACCAACATGTATTAAAGTATTTACAAAAATCCTAGTTTATAAAGAAGAGTGTTGATTTATTTAGTAAAAATAAAATTATTTAATCAACCCTAGCTCTCTACACTCTTAACTATCACATACTTTTTTTTTATCAGATAGCACAACACAAGAAAATCTAGTCTTTCAGTCATCTACTAGGGTTAGGTTTTGTTAGCTTGGGCATTATTATTGTTCTCATAAACCTGTTGTAGACAATCTTAAAACTAGTTTATATATAATCAGTAAAATAAATATATTGTATGTGTATGTATATATGAGTGAAACTATAAATATATTAGTAATTTAATCTCAACTGAGTGTTTTCCACAAGAGATTTCCACTGAGGTTTTCTCGTCCTCTTTAATGCAATGTCCCGTTTAAGCTTCTTTTATCACCCCGGTTCTTTAGGAGTCACTAATAAACTTCGTGTTAAACTTTAAAAAAAAAAGATAAAGTATTTTATAATAACATTTATTCACAGCGCATATTTTTACGGATTTACAAAGTTGACAGCATTGAAATTTATTAGATTTCTTGCTGATCATATAAATTATAATATTGCATGTTGAAAACCACCCCAGTACCCAGTATTGGAACCCTTATCCTCCCCGTCAACGTCATCCAAGTACAACGTGAGCCTAATGCCTGAGACCATGTGACAACAGATGTGGGTACCTGATTAGTCCATGTCTGTAACGGTGTTGATTAGGGTAACAGAGGATCACAAACCACCTAATAGCAAATATTCCAGTAACTTAACACGTAAGTAATCTGTTATTTGCTTCAAGTTTCAAGTTATTTTATTTTCTTTCAAAACACGACAAAAGTTAACGGACTTAAAAGCTCCAACTATCTTATGTTGTTGAGAATTAGAATTAGAGAGAGAGATTTGTGTGTTTCTGTTTGGCTGCGTTGTAATTCGCATTCGCTTGAAACTAAACCTGGCGAAGCGTTCCCGAATCTTAGCCAAGTTATCCTTTGTGTTACTGGTGAAGCAGCGAATGCGCCTTTAAAATGTTTCACCCTTCTCCGTTTGACTTTAAGTGAGCCATGCACTCAAGAGGGTGACGAAATAATTTAATAGGTTGACTTAATCTTGGTTTTGCCTTTCTGAAGTCCTGACTTTTGTAGGTCCCTGACTCCTTGAGAATAGACATAATAAACATTAACTTGGTGACGTGGGTGTTTTATATAGATTTGTGAAGGTGAAACTTAACTATATTTATTAAATAGTTAGACATTCTTTTTTTACAAATCACAATTATATAACAAAGACCAATCCATTCAAACTTAACCTAAGATGCCACGCCCTTTTTTTGTCACTTTGCCTCACTATCCATTCAAGCTATGAGCATATTTAGTTATTACAATAGGTCTAATGTGTTAGGGATAAGGAAGGATAATTTAAATGAAGTGTATTGACAATTGCTTTGAAGAAGGCAGGACATTAGTTTAGGGATAAAGACCATTAGTAAACAACCCCAATCTCTTCGTCATCAACAGATCAGTATGTTGTGAGATGAATGCCTATATAATTTATTTTATGACTAGAGCTAGGACATTTTTAACATGTGAGTTTAATATTTTTGGATTCATTTAATGCAAATTGTGTTTTAAACAGTAATAGTTTTAAATAACTAAACAACTGCATATAAAATATGTTTTTTATGTTTAGGTAATATTATTAGAATATTAATTAGAGTAAATAGTTTAAATTTAAACAATTTTATATAATACAAATTCAACTACTAGCAAAATATGCTTTAATGTTGGTTTTATAATTATGCCCATTCAAATAATAACGTTTATAATTTGTTCTTTGTACATAAACATAATATAAACTGATACACTATACTCCCAAACTTCGTGTACTGTTCAACGGTGTAGCCTTTCTCAGTGGCTTTCCGGATCTCGTCAATCACAAAGACGCCTGTAAACCAGCTATCTTTTTTGTCGTTGTGCTGACACGCACCTTAGTTTTTCTCCTCCCTGTATTTTCTGCACAAGATGAACATTAATTTTTCGTGCATACATGTAGTAATTACAGGCATGAATAAATCTAACAGGGGCGTCACTGTAATATTGGCTATGACTTCTACTTGATCGAATGACGGAAAATTTGGTTGCAAGTGAATTCTGGAATTGCCAATGGGATATTTTTTGTACTTGCAAACGTAAGGATAAAATCAAAACACATCCAAGAACTTGATCTTCTCTCCACAAGAAAGGTCTGCTTCGTGGAACAGTTTGATACAAGCTGTACGCCCGTCAAAATATGCGTCCTTGGGACTGAGGGGCTCCTTGCTGTACACCTCGTGCTAGAGTACAAATTGTTTCAAGTCCTGGTCTGTGTGTTTAATCGCATTAAACGTACACTCCCACATCTCTACGACCGTGTAGCTGACATTCTTAACTTTTCCCCTCAAGCCATGGTCGTTTCATAGCACGTCTTCATGGTGTCATAGCGGCTGTTTTTGATAGGGGTGATTCTGTCAGGATAACAAAGAGGGCACCCTTGACAATAACAGCCCACAATCTGGAAGAAGTTGGTGGTATCTCCAGCTTTAACAAAGCCGTCTACACGTCGCCCTAACACATATTCTTCCCGGCCGTTACCCGAATGAAGGATAGAGACACCACGTCAGTGGGCCTCCCAGCAGATTCATTGTAGAGCGACATGCGACTGTTTGCCTGCACACCGGTAGCCACCATTAGGGATGATACCGACCGTAATCTGCCTAAGATGACTTCAGTGGTAAGCCAACATGGCTGCTCCTGCCATCGTATACGCCTCTCAGAGAGGATCCACCTTTGCTTTACCCATAAGCATGTCTCTAAAATGCAGGCTGGCCTTCCGTAGGATCTCTACATATTTAACGCAATAAAGTTATAAATTTTGGTTAAAATCAAAGACATAATTTTCTTTGACCGACGCGTCATACAACTTTTCAAAGTGCTCCTTTCCCTCAACCGACATATCACCGATACCGTAGTCCTCCTTTGAGGGCAAGTGACCTCTTTACCCCACGTTTTCTTTTTTTATTTAAAAAATGGGAGAAATGCCCCTTGGCCAAAACTCCTCCAAGCCAAATAGCTTGGGCAGTTTGGACGTCATCGGGAGAAAGTTCAGTGAGGCAAAAAAGTGTAGCGGGTCGTAACGGATGGAAATGTTTTTCGAACCGTTCTTTATGAGCTCAGAAATCCATTTTTTTACTTCCATCATATATTTTAAAATTAAATTCCCATCAAAAACTTTCTCATTATGTCCTAGGAGGGTGATATCCTTAAATATTGTTGTTTTAATTTGCTCTATAAATCCGAAGATATGTTCCATTTTGGTATCACCCTTGAATATGTGAGTCCTATCACCCTCACATTCGGTGCAATGATGGTAATTTACATCGATATGATTGCAAGCCTTGCAACACGTCTGTAGGACACAGAGGTAAGTTCGTGCAAGTACGTGTTAACCTCACCTTGAAGAAGAGTTTCTTGTCAGCATTCAAAATCATAGAATACAAACATGAACATGCTCTCTTCCAGTGACGGCTTGAATGGGACTTGCTTCATAGAGACCTATCTGATTGCCAAACCCTTCCTTCACCTCTGACAAGAAGTGTGTTAATCACAACTTGTGAATGTGTGGAATGCCAGGCCTCCACCGTGGTTCGGATTCCACGTTAATCTGTAGGTCCTCCATTTAATCTCACAATCACCCTACCATTACACATTAGCGTAAGTGAGTACAACCCGAACGGGTAGTAAGACGTGGTGTTAATAATACTTAAACGTCAACCAACTTAAATGCATGACTAATGCCTAAAACCATGTGGTCACTGATACTGGGGAGCCAAATGATAATTACAGCAATGAAATTATTAATCAACCATTAGACATATTAACTCATGGTGATGCTAATCTCCCTTAACCTTTATACCAAATATTTTCATCAAGTTTACATGATGAATAAACCTTATGAGAAAACTTTATTAAACACCTTCACTTGGAATAATATATTTATTCATGGTCTAAGGCATCACTCTCCAATAGACTGGACTGCTGATGACAGGAAGACTAAGGTTCAAATCCCGGTCGAGTTCAGTGAATTTTTTCACAAAATAGTTTTCCACGCAAATGTAGGTATACCTCCTCTAAATTCAACCACCCTTCTCTATAAAACATCAGAATAATTAGTAAATAGTCGTATAAACCGATTGTATAGTAAGACGCAGTGCTAAAATTATATATCGAATCTCAGCTAGGTCTCTTCTGATTTTCTTAACGAAAGAATTGTTTGTTTTTATGAAAAGAAGAGAGCCAATTTAAAAACATATATATTCACGTGTTTGATTGTTTTGGAAATTTAATAATTAGTTGCCACTTCCTAAACACAATATTACCATTTACAAATTAAACTTTATCTACATCATCTTCAAATGAACATCTTAACTATTGGGAATGATTTAGAATTATTTGTAAGTAGTGAGAACATAATCAAATAATCAACTACTTTAGCACCCAAAGCTCCCCCCAGATATTAAAGTAATGTGTCTCTTTGTGCTGTTCTGCTTAATCTTACCATTTAGTAATCAGGATGTAACGTAACAAAAGTATTACCCTAAGACATTTTATATTGATAAGTTTAATGCAAGGCTAATAACGATGCAACGGATATAGATTGACTATTTGCATATGATTTATACAAAAGACACTAACATTTTTCTGAAAATAGGATGGAAAAATCTTTTGTAGGAAAACAGCTTTTATTACATCAATTAAAATTATAGCTTAAAACTATTGACTTTAAAATATTAGAGTCATACACACCATTTGATCATGATTGTGCTGATCTAGCCCCATAAATATATCCAGGTTTAAAATTCATTAATTTTAAATAGAGAACATTCCAGTTAAATAAAAGAATATGTATTTATTATTTCGCAACTAGGAAGGTCAAATTGCTCTTTACATAGGCTACATATTTTATTGAACAGATTTTTTATTAAATAAGCATATAAATCAGTTATTTATTATTTTATAATATTGGCTTTTGAGAGTTGAATCGAATGCGGGACCATTGATTTAACTTATCTGATTTTATTTATTTGTCTACTTTTATATTTTTATTGATTTTATTAATTTGATTAACTAATTATGTTAATTTTCACTAACTATAGTTCAAACGTTAAGGCTAGTGTGGTGATTATCACCAGTGATACCAACGCCACTGGGTAATAGGATAAGAACTATCCTTGTATTGTTAGGTTTACTGGTAGTTAGGAAATCTGGGTTTGAATACCGATCGTCTGTATAAGGTGTTGTTTTTTTTTAAATAAAATGGTCTCGTAATTTCACTATATAATAACGTATTTTATATTCTACCTTCCCCACTCGTAGCATATTATAATAAATATCTGAATATACCAGAACGGTAATAAGGCACGAGGTATTGTGTGAAAATAAATTATAGATACTTTACGGATCCATTAAAATACAGTCAATTTTCAAAGCAAGGGCCTTTTAAACACTTTATACTTTTTTTGGTGGCTATTATCAGTAATATTTTACTTATTTATTGGAGTTATTCTATAAGTATCGGAACTTATATTTAAAGTGGCGGCTGTGGATTATATGACTTGACCTATGAATATAATAACTCTGGTAAATTATCTTACAATGAAAGTTGATTTTTATATAATACAATTTTCAATAAAATAAAATATATTTGATTGAACATCTTGACATAGAAATCAAAATATTTTTGATGTGGTTAAAATAAATGGAGATTAACTAAATTAATTTCCATCCGTGTGTGTGTGTGTGTATATATATGTATATGATAATATTTATATATATATATATATGATAATATTAAAATATATTTATATATAATAATATTAAAATATATTTATATATGATAATATTTGTATAGTTATATTTCATTTATAGGTATTTAACATACAATTATTTATGAACCGACTGATTATATTAACACACGACTTATAAAATGACATATCTAGAACATACAAAACACTCAGCCTCCCAGAAGTGTATTATTCACCGGGAAAGTTGAAATAATATTTTACAAATACCCTTTGTTGGACATGTAGCGAGTCGAGCTTGGAACCCCTATTATAAGAGGCAGATACGCTATTGACTGAAATGATGTGTCGGACCTTTATGTGAAAAGAATTCTATTCACATAAATAAATTTGTGGAAAAAATCTTAAGCCTATTCATTAAAGTAAAGTTTGTCTTGCTAATGTTTTAAGTGTAACTGTAAAGTATTATTATTATTAGCACCGCGTCTTATTACCCGTTCGAGCTGTACGCACTTACGCTATTACGCTAATGTGTAATGGTAGGATGATTGTGATATGAAATGAAGGACCTACAGTTTAACGTGGAATCCGAACTACGGTGGAGGCCTGGCATTCCCCACATTCACAAAGATATCTTGTCAGAGGTGAAGGAAGGGTTTGGTAATAAGATAAATCTGTGCCGGGAGCGGGGATTGAACCCCGGCCGCCAGCACAGAAGTCTGACACCTTACCCCTAGACCACCAGGTCACCCAACTCTAAAGTAAAATAGCGCAAGTTCAAGCTAGATTTGTTGTCAAAGTTGACTCTACCTTGTTTAAATAACCTTTCTAGACAATTTATGCGAACTGCTTTGGATAACAGGTGTTGACCAAGAGAGAGCAATTTAACAGTCCTGCTCAAAAAAAGATTAGTACAAAGGAAGGAGTGACACCGCAGGGTAGATAGAAGCTAATTGGTCGCCTCTTTGGAAACTGTCGGGTTTTCACACGTGGTGAGCACTAATAAGGGTTGTAGAACGTTACGGGGAAAGAAGGGGAATCGTTACTTGGGATGGGCAGCGTTTTGAGGAGGTAGTGAGTCACTCCATTAATATTTCAAAGTAATTAATTAGTTAAAAATGTCACCAAGAAATATACTTTTTTTGTTATTAAACCCATTAACATAATTCACTTTTTACCACCACATCAGTATATTAGCCAATAATTTAACTGTGAAAATATTGAGCCTAAGAATATATACTTTTTTGACGAATTTTTAGGGAAAATCCCACAAAATATAATAAAGTTTAAAGTATCAAATAGTGAATATGCTATTACTTTCTAGAATAAAGCTGGTATACCACAGTACGATACTATGTGTGTTTGATTTTCTTGACAAGTTGTAGTCATTGCCCAGTCCACATTTCTGGTTATTCCTTCTGTGTATTTTCTCAATCAAGTGAAATACCTTATGTCAAAATACATTTTGCCAAAATGAACGGACTTGTACTTGGTCTACCTACACTCGAATGACTGTTCGTGACTAAAGGGGATGTTAATTTACCACTCAGGCGAATAATTTACGACCACTGACGACAGGAACGTATCCAGGATCTCGTTAAAAGGGAGGGGGGGGGGGGAATCAGAACTTTT